>PVJH01019831.1:0-41799 GCA_004026705.1 Nesogale talazaci
AAAAAAAAACAACCTATCACCTTCAAAGTACTCTCCATTACACCTAATACATTTGTCAAGTCTGCAATTCCATTCATGGAAGCGTTTTGCAAGCTCATCTGTTTGGCTGGTTGACAGCAACTCCCTTGTTTTTTTCCTTCACCTCTTCTACATTATCAAATTGCTGTCCTTTCACATCCCTCTGCATTCATGGAAACAAAAAAAAAAAAGGAAAAAAGGTCAACATAGTAAAGTATGTGGAGCAAGAGAGACATGCTGGTTTTTGTCCAAAACTGGCACACTAAGATGGTTGTGCTGCGGGTACATTGCCATGGTGGCAACACCAGTCCCCATAGCCCAAAGACAAAGCCGTTTTTGTTGCTTACTGTCACCCAATCTTTTTGGAACCTCTAAATAGGAAGTTTGATTAATAGTCAGAAGTAGTGGAATGAACTCCAAATGGACTACAAGTCAACATTTTCATCTATTCTGGATGTTAATGGATATCCAGAATGAGATTTGTCATCAATTGATATTTCACTCTTCTTTGAAATGAGAAAATCATATGGACACTTCATTTTCCTCCCAGAGCGCTGTCCTTGCAAGCTGCGTTCAACATCACAACAGTGTCTGTGACTTTTTTCCCATGCAGAAACATTTCACAGTTGCACACAGTTCTCTTAAATTGGCCATCACAAAAGACAAGGTTTAAGCAAAACCGCTTTTATGAAAAATTCCCCATGACCAGATAACCTTCCCACACACCATTGGGCACACTAACTCACCGTGATGCTCTATGCTTACTTATTGGGAAAAATGCTAACCAAAAAAGTTCTCCCCAGCAGAGGTTTTTTTCAGTTATTTGGGGGCAGCCCCCCAAAAAATACACACACACACACTATGTCCTTTTGAAACTTATGCTTACCCTTACACAAAATAAGAAATAAATAATCAAATATATGCACACAGACACATCTTGATTGATAAAGTAGAAGGGTAGTGAAAAAGGAGACATGCTGAGAGGAATCGGTGTAGTAGATGCAACAATGTGTTCTAGCCTCGCCGTGGTCATAAGGACAGTACCAGACCAGGCAGGTCTTATACAACGATAGGATTCTACCCCTAGGAAGAGACTCCATGGCATCTAGCACCAACACAGATATACAAATAAAAATAAAACATCATTACAAATGGTGAAAATGTCAAATGAAAGACTACAAGCTGGGTGTGACTCGTTTAAATGAAAAGATTGAGGCATGGCTC
Organism: Nesogale talazaci; assembly: GCA_004026705.1. NCBI lineage: Eukaryota > Metazoa > Chordata > Mammalia > Afrosoricida > Tenrecidae > Nesogale > Nesogale talazaci. The sequence continues at coordinate 1,243 of PVJH01019831.1, forward strand.
TCCACATAATTGAGATTTAAAGTATGGTTGCTCAATGATTTAGTTAATTCCCTATTATCATCATATTTAAAATAAGCAACTGAATGATGCAGTTGCTAAAGGAAACTTACTAAATCACATAATTGACCCTGATAGTTAAAATATTGTCATATTTATAACACTACTAAACCTTGCTGGTTACAAATCCCAAACAAAAGATATTGAAAGAAATAATATGAGTTTCCTAAGGTGACAACATAGATATTAAGTGAGAAAATGTCTGTGTCTATTCCTTCAATAATTATTAGGTTCATTACACACCCAAACAAACCTGTAAGCAAACAAACTTCAGCTGTAATCTAGGCAGCTTCTACCCACGTGATTCCTGACCTGTCATAGATATGCTTTCAAGGATGGGCTCTGCCAGGAGTCGATTATCAAACTGCTTTCTAAGATGACCCTGGAAATATTTTAACTACAAGCTTTGAGAGCAGTAGTCAAATGGTTAACTTGCACTACCCAGGTATTCTTAGACAGACGATATATGGTGGTAAAGGGGCCTTGGAATTGAGACAGACACATCATGACCCTGCATGCAGCAGAACAAACACCGGCCTGTCCAGTTCCCACCTCACACCTGCTCTGAGGTTTGAGGCCATTATTAGGACCATGGTGTCAGTTGAAGGTCTTGCTTTTGCGCTGATCTTCTACTATATCTATCCAACATGATGTTTTTCCAGAAGCGGTTCTGTCCTGATAACATGTATGAAGCATGTGCAAGCGTCCCCATCCTCCCTTCTGGCTATACTTTCTCCAACAGAGATTAGTCTGTTTTTCGGGTCATGCACGGGTCCGCAAATATTCTTGGCATGTATCATCATTCAAATGAACCAGCTCTTCTCGGTGGCTCCCTCATTAGCATTCAGCTCACACACGCTCTCAGATGATTGAAAATACCACTGCTTGGACCAGGTACACTTCTGTCTTCAGAGCTCAATGTGGGCACTTTAATCCTTGAGCAAAGTCTTGTACAGCAGATTTTCCACTATAATACATTGGTTTATTTCTTCACTGCTGCTTCAATAAGCACGGACTGTGGATCCAAGTAAAATGAACTCTTTAGAACTTCAATATTGTCTCCATTTTTCTGTGGGTTCCAGTGTAAGCATTTTAGATTTCCTTACAGACTTTAGTTCGTAATTCATTCTACAGAGTGTGTGCTTCAAGTCCTGTTGGCTTTCAGCTACTGAAATTGAGTCGTCATGTCACAGGTTCTGAATGACCCTTCCTTCAATACTAATGCCACATATTTCTTCATATAGTCCAACTTCTCCATGCAGCAAATCTGTAAATTGGGTACAGTGAATTCTTCCATTTTATTTTTATTTTTAAAAACAATCTTAGTACTTTATATCCTGTTCTTTCTCATACCAAGAATAGAGAAAACTTATGTATTTTTGCTGAAAATATTACAGTGATTTTACAGAAATTACATTTAAAAATAAACTGCCACTACCACCAAGATCACTGCCATAATATTGATTCCAAACCACAGTGGTACTAAGGACACAGTAAAAGTTCCTCGTAAAGTTTCCAAGTCTGTCAATCTTCACAGAACTGTGATCTCACGACCTTTCTGTCAGTAGCCCTTGCCCGTTAGTCAGTTTCCCCTGGCTATGAGGCTCACCCCATTACTGCCAGGTCAACCCTGGCTCATTCTCACCCCGTGTGTATGAGAGAGGAGCCGTACTCCATGGGTGTTCAATGGTGGAGATCGTTCCTGGAATATTTGTCAACCTGCATAATCATGGTTCACTCGGTCTGAGCCAGTGACGGTATCCTGAAGGTTGCTGCCACCGAATCCTGACGGACTCCTAGAGATTCTGTAGGCCAGGGTGGAAAGGCCTTGTGGGTTCTCAAGACAGAAATCCATGAGGGCTGGAAAAAGCCTCATTTTCTCACAGAAAACAGACAGTGCTTTCAAATTGCTGGTCTTAGAGTGCACAGTCCAAGGAGCAATACCTGTCTCCTCAATCCTTTTTCATTCAGATTCTTGGGCAGATGTCCCATTTGAAAAGCCTAGGGGTGCCAGGGATCCGAGCTGACTGACTCAACGGCAGTGAGTTTGGTTGGGCTTTCTGTCATTCTGGAGCCTACGTGCAAATACTGGTGTGGGAACTGGGGAAGATGATGTCAGTTATTGAACTCGATATCGGGGCTTTAAATAATGACTAGGGTGCAAGCGTTATGGAGTGGAAGGGGGCCTGCCTGGTCTGCTGTTCTAAACCACCAGCAATTCCACAGGAGGAAGACATGGTTTTTTGCTTTTGTAAAACCCTTGCGACTGCAGTCTGGGAAATCTACAGGGGGTCACTATGTGTCAGCAGGAACTGAATGGCAATGAGTTGAGAAGACTTCAAAAGTTTTGTGGAAATTTTTCATTCTCTTTTAATTAAGTTTTCCACAATTTTTTTGAAGAGCATAAGCACAGATATCTACTTATCTCCACCTTTCCTGCAAGCTCAAGATTTTCAGTGGGAATATATGTTTGTGGCTGAAATGTACATTCATTCCACCCTAGGTAGAAACCAGTGGTCTCATAGCCTTGTGATTTAGAAAGCAGTAGGTGAGGTAAACATTGCTCAAGAAGGGATAAAGGGGAATTTTGTTTTGGCAGGAAACTCTAAACCTTTCTGTGAGGTTAAGCTCTATACCACAGACAGCCAATTAGTAGGAACAATATCGATAAGGCAGCCTGGTAAATATGACCATGAGACTCCCACACGAAGTAACATAACAAAATTTTGAAAATATATAGGCAATTTATGCAGACTTAAGGTGCACAGTCAAATGTAGTCAATTAATGCCATCGTTGTAAATCAAGATTAGAGCTTGCCATGTAAATAGCAGTTTGTAATAAACATAAATAACAGCACAAGTGACTCAATTTAGCAAATCACATAGGCTGCTGCGCACGGTCAGTGTACTGAACTGCTGAAGGGAAAAGGAGCCAATTTAGTCCTGACAGGAAGATTGCAGCACTGCTAATCCATTATTAAAAGCATTTCAAAACAGCTGATAGAACTGATTGCCGGCTGAGCCCCGGTGGCATAGTGGTTGTGCGCGGGACTGCAGCCCACTGGGATGGAGGTTCAATTCCGGCTCCACAGGGGCAAAGGCTGGGCTTCGTACTCCCACCACCCGGGCAGTGATGCCTAAAACAAAGAAAAAGAACTGATTGCCCACCACAACAAAATGATAAGGGCAGCAACAAAAAATTAAAAATGCAAAGGTGAGAAAGCAACTTTCCGAAATGTAAAATGAATAAGAAAGGGAATCATGGTTCCATTTAAAGTTCCATTAGACTGGCAATAAGACCTGTGGGATGAGTGAGTCGCATCCACAGCAAAACTCCCAGTTCCAAACATCACATCCCTTTTGGAAAGTCTAATTGAGACCTGGGTACTGATCAAACTGTGATAGATCTGGGCAAGGGATACATTAGCAACCAGCCCTCTAGTCCTGGCCACTCGGACCAACTAAATCAGTGGTTCTCAACCTTCCTCATACCACCACCCTTCCATACAGTTCCTCAGTTTGTAGTAACTCCCCACCAACCATAAAAGAATCTTTGTTTATACTTCATAACTGTAACTTTACTGCTGTTATGAATGACAATATAAATATCTGGTATGCAGGATGTATTTTCATTGTTACAAATTGAACATAATTAAAGCAAAGTGATTAATCACAAGAACAACAAGTAATTATAGAGTGAAATATTTATTTCTAATGACAAATAAATGAAATTTTGTCTTGAAGCATGGTGTAGCATGGGTAACAGTCTTAATATAAGAACAGTAAACTACATTGCTTCATTTTGTGATAGGATGCTGTGCTAGTTTCATTAGACTAAAGAAGCAAATTGATAGACACACATATGGATATAAGGGGAAGGTTTATATTCTAGTGGAATGCAACATTGAGAAAGCATCCCAGCCCAGTCCAGTTCAAAGTCATAAGTCCAATATTAGCCCATATACCTGATATCACTATAAAATCTCCTTTCAATCCATGAAGTCACAAACCAGTGGGTACAGAGTCCAAGCACTGGCAGGGGTCTTTCATGGCTTCTCACTTCCAGGGCTCAGGGTCCATCAACTGCATCCAGTGGTGGCAGAAGTAACTCAGCGCTGGCAGGTGTCTCCAAGTGGCTTCTCCAGCTTCAGAGCTCTGGTTCGATCAGGGTAAGGCCCTTTGGCTTCTACTCTGGTTCCTCTATCTCCTCAAACGTTGCCATCTTGTCTTGTCCACAGTTTGTTGTTGCTGAAACTAACTCCCAATAACTGTGGAGATAGCTTCTCATCTCCATGAGGGAAATATCGCGAGATTTCCCGGTAGCCTCAGGAGAAAGCCATGCCCACACGGAGGCCTCATTGGCTACTCAATGGCTATCTCCAGATTAACAGGATAGACTCCATCCCTACATCTCAATCATGAAATTAACATAAGCACATGATGGCCACAGATGCAAAAAAAAAAAGCCAAGGACAGTGTGAAGGTTGTGAAAGCTTCTTTCTCACCACATCAGACATTCTCAGGGCAGTCTTTGCAAGAGCAAAACAAAGATTATCTTCCCCAACAAGTCTACTTCTGTATGTAGAAAAGCTGGAAAACCCTGTTCCACAAAAATGTTGTTGAAATAAAAGAAGGCACAACACATCTCAGACAGAACACAATACAGTGCAAACAAGTGATCTGGAATTTTGTAACTGGCATTGTAGAGAAATTAGTTCTCACTGCATCAATGTTAATAAGTTCAACGAACTCCTCTTGTGCAGTCTCAGGAACATCTTCAGCTAACTGTGAATGGACTTCTGGCAAATGCAAATGCAGTGTCAGGTAGATTTGGAACATACAATGAAAGTTCATCTGCAAGAAGGTGCAAGTGCTCTTTCACACAAATTATCATCATAATCCCTTTGGCTCAATTTCATGTTCTTCAAAGAAAGCAGATAAGGTAGGCAACATGTAAATTTTATTTTCCATTTTTTAATTGTTGTTACAGCTAAATTTTCATTTTGAATAATGGGATATTTTCAGACAAATAGGGGCATGTTGCATTTTGTCCTTGCAGTGATAGATTTAACTCATTCAAGATGGCAAAGATGTCAACCAAGTAAAATATTTTCTAAAGTTCACTTTTATCACCAAAGTGCTTCAAACTATGGTCTTGCTTTTTGATGAAAAAAAAGATTCTGAGTTCATCATGAAGCTCAAAAACATGCTTTAAAATTTTTCCTCTCGACAACCATCTCACTTCAGTGTGAAATAGCACAGCATCCAGCTCGTTGCACAGTGGTGAAAGCAGCTGACTGTTTACAGGGCTCATCTTTACAAAATTGACAGAACTTATGATGCTTTTCATTACTTCCTGTAACTCTTGTGGCAGTGTCTTTGTTGCTAATTTTTGGCTGATGGATCATACAATAAGTTATGATAACTTTTGGTAATTCATTCAGTACTAAAGGGTGAAATCCAGATCATCTTCCCAGCATAGCTGGGACACCATCTGTGCAAACACCACAAACCTTTTTCTAAGAGACCTTATGCCCTTTCAGAGATGAAGCAACAGTGTCAAATATATCACATGCAGTAGTAATCATTTCAAGAGGTTGACAGAAAAGAAACTCAGCTTTAAAGTTGCATACCTCATGTATACCTCATGCATGCCTCATGTAAACCAGTAACTGTGAAGAGTTTGTAAATGTCTGTGAATTCATCAAGCTGGATGCTAAATATTGAAAGTGGAGCAGATTTAATTTCCTGAATTACCTGGTCAAGATTATTAGCAGGCATGTCATCTATTCGTTTGTGGATGATGTCATTAGATACTGAAATTGCACTCACATTCATAACAAATTTGCCTCTGATCATAGCTCCAACAATGTCTTTGGCCACTGACACCAGTAAATCCTCACCAATAAGGTGAGGTTTCATAGCTCTGGTGATTCTGAGTGCCACCAAACAGGAAGCTTCAAGGATTGCTATGTTTTGTTTGTGGTACTTGCCACCAGTGTCAAGTCTGACTTCTTGAGTCCATTAATTTTGCTTCTAAAATAGTTGGTATCTTTGCTGGCAAAGCTCAGATGCTTGCTTTCAAATTGCATTTTGGTTTTTCTGCTTCATAGATTCAAGTGATAGAACTTTGCAATAAATGAGACATTGTGGTTTCTCAATTCCTGCTCTCATTATGGAGGCAAAACCATAATGTAAAAAAGCATTACTATATATTTTTAACCTTCTTCTCTATATGATCCATTGTCATGGGATGGTTTGATAATTAAAATTATATCTACTAGTGACTTTAATAATACAAAAGATAATACACAGCATTGTTTGCTCAATACATTTAAATAAAGTTTCCTATGCCATACCATTCCCTGTTGTTTTTTATATACCTGTTACTATCACAAAGAGGCAGTACTCACATCAACCACAGAAGAATATAAAAAGACCTCTCAGCATCCCAATTGAGTTATCATGGAAACATAGGGAATTGAGGACAGATGATACCTTCAAGACCAGCAATAATGGGAGGATGGAGTATGGATGTAGTATGAGAGGATGGATAATGGTAGGTGGGGTATAAAGGAAGAACTGATTATAAGGATGTACATATAACCTCCTCCCTGGGGTATGGACAACATGGAAGTGGGTGAAGAGAGCTATTAGACAGTGTATGACATGAAATAATAATACTTTATAAAATTTCAAGGATTCGGGGCAGGAAGTGGGGAGGGAGGGGATGAAAAGAACTTATTCCAAAAGCTTTAGTAGAAGGCAAATGTTTTGAAAATGAAGAGGGCAACAAACATACAAATATGCTTGACATACAATGGATGTGTATATGAATTGTGATAGGAGTTGTATCAGACCCCAATAAAATGATTTTTAAAAGTTCCAATTGTGTGTGTGTGTATATGTGTGTGTGTGTGTGATTTTCCAGTACATGATTTTGCATTTGGCCAGTAGTTATAATTCATGAAGCCTTGTTTTACCTGCAGTACTACTGTTTTCAATACTGTAGTTGCTTTTAACAGAGGAGCAGCTTTCAGGACCGTAGCTTCTCTCAACACAGGTGTGACTAGTCCTCATACATATACTGTGACGCTCATCCTGTCACATACACCTGTATTGTGTGGTGTATATGATGGAGTTGGTACGATGATGTCATCATGCCCGGCATTTGTATGTGGGCATATCTCCATGGGGGTAGACTGCCTGCCTGGGGAGGGATAGAGGAGTGGTGTCTAGGTTTGTAAGACCATTGAAAGCATGTGTTTTCAGACACTATCAAGTGATCCCTGTGAAAGGGTCATTCTTCCCTCAAAGAGGTGCCAAACCATAGTTTGAGAACTACTGAACATAAAGAAAGCAAAAGAAACAAAGGCCTTCTGGGGCCTTGAGGGTATTGGGGGAGGGCTCATATCATCCCATTTGTCCCACTCTACTCACTGTTCAAAAATGAGTACTGCTTGGGACCAGGGCAAACAACAGAAGAAAACTGCGCACGAAGCATAGTGATGGTTGCACAAGCAAAAGCACAGGGGAGAATAAAAGAAGGCTTATATCTAGATTTAAGCAGCATTGAGGACCACTTTGACAAGATTTTTTGGCAAAGTGAAAATGTAACTCAATTTCTCTACTATTTTTTATTCCACCTATGGAAGGGGGCAGAACACCAGTATCTTTCCGGAAAGAAGCAGTTTTGATCCCTTACCGTAAGTAGAGGTAGAAGCTGTCGCCTTTTTTTTTTAAAGCTTTTCCTATCAATAAATGGATAAATAGGCAGCTTTCCAAGCTACCATTGACTTGCTACGGTAGCTAAATGGAATGCAAACATCCAACAGTGCAGTCAGAGCCACCAGTCTGATGTCCCTAGAGGTAAGATCTGGACTTGATTCAGTGACATACTACGATGATCCTTCAGCACAGACTAACTTGTGAACCATCATCTCTATTTATTAAGAGAGAGAAAGCCCAATTGCCGGCAGACACGTGGTACACACCTGGTCCTCACCAACATTTTCACTGTGGATAGTGGTGCTGATACAAGTCTTCACTCATGCTATGTGGTTTGAAACTGACTCAGAGCAAAGCATTCCTGTGGTCAAATTAAACCTACGTGGCTGGCAATTACCAAGAGCCTTGGTCCTTAGCCCGCTTAACCCTGTGGGTTAATTTGGATTAATCAGCGGTATCATGAGTGGATGTTAATGGGCATGGTCTTGTGAAGGAAACCCCAGTAAAAAGGCATTTGTGATTATTTACAATCTTATGATGCAAACTGGCCATTTTAAAAATAGTAACTTAGGTAAGGGTTACATTTCACATCATTAACTCTGTGCTCCACAATATAAAATACTAAATTATACTATCCTTACTTTACTTTCCACCTCCTCCACCTTGATTCCCCTTCTTCATCCTGAGTTTCTCCATCTCCCACTTCATTCAAGTCTATATCCATCAAACATCTAACCCTATACTTCATCTTCCCTTTGGTATGAAAGTCTTTTATCTTGTTTTTTTCTTTCTCACTCTCACTTTCTTTCTCTTATAAGAGTGACATCATATAGCTGTTGTCCTTTTGTGATTGTTTAATTTCACTTGGTATATTTTGCACATCCATTTGCATCATGAGAGGCTTCGTGTTTTGTTTTTGGGGGTGCATAATATTCCATTGTGTTTATGTACAATGCTTCTTTATACATTCTCCTAATAATGAACAATTAGGTCATTTCCGTCATCTTGCTGTTGTAAGATGAACCTGGGTTCGGATATGTCGGTTCATGAGATTATTCTTACATCTTTAGAATATCAGAATACATTCTAGAACATAAGAATGCAAACAGAAGGATTATTAAAACCTTAAAGAAGTTCTATTATCAGTTACTGAAGGTAGTACCATGTCGTTTCTCACAATGGTTGCCCACATTCACAATCTCACCAGCAGTGCATGAATTCCAATCTTTCCACAGCTTCTCCAGAATTGGCATTTTCTGTTTCTTTTCTTTCTTTTGTGTAATTTTTAACTTGACTACTATTATTGTCAATGTAATTTGGTATCTCATAACTGCTTTCATTTGCATCTCCCAAAGAGTCAATGATCATAGTCATCTCTTTATGCTTCTTAGACCTTGAAATATCTTCTTTGGTGAACTCTCCTTGTTCTTTGCTCAGTTCTTAATTTGGCGTTTCATCCTTCTCTTATTGAGGTGTTTTGGTTCTCTATGGATGTGAGAGTGTCGGTGTTTGTTCATACTTTCATTATGAAAGTTTTTATTTCTACTGTCATTTCTCTTTTAACTTTTCTGTTCAAGTCTTTTGATGCATATCTGTACCTTATTTTCAATAGGAACTAGTTATCTATTTTGCTATGTAAATGTAGGATTCCTTCCTATGTTTGGTAGTTTGCCCATGTCCTGTGATAGGGTACATAAACCAATCCCTATTTTTGGATGATTTTTATAACCCTGGGATTTACATCTATGTCTTTGATCCATTTTGAGTTTGATTTTGTACATGGAGTGAAGTAAAAGTCCTGTTTCATTTTTCTGCAAGTGGAAATCCAATTTTGTCAGGAACATTTTTTAAAAGGACTATATCAATTCTATTTATTTTTTTGTGAGGGTGCTTTGTTAAGCATCATTTGTCTGCAGTTAAGACAGATTTATGTCTGTGTCTCTTTTATGTTCCATTGGTCCATGTATCTATCATTGTACCAGTCCTAGGCTATTGTAAATAGTGTGCTTGTATAACAGGTTTTGAAGTCAGGAAGTGAGATACCCCCAAAAGAGTTCTTTTTCTTAAGAAGTTCTTTATTTATCCTGAATATATTACCTAAATGTAAAATTAATAATTAGTTTTTACATTGCTTTAAAGCCTGTTTTTAACCAGACTTTAATATATATTAGCAGAATATATATTTATATATGCATACATACACATACATATATATCCCATTTAACTAGTTCCCATCAAGAAATCAAAAAGCAGACACTAAAGCATACATTGCAAGAGAACACCCAGAAGGAGAAACTGCCCACTGGATGCACTAAAACAAAAGTGAACATCATAGTGCCTGTACTGTTTAGAAAATAGTAAAAAAAATCAAGTATAGCATTAAGGTATAGGGAGTTAGGAGGTGGTGCATAAAATTGCTCTACATACTCATATCAATGCCATCCAATCTATCACATTCCTGAAGCCCTGGTAATGTTCTATTCATATATTGGACTGTGAGCTGCAAGGCAAGGAGTTTGAGACCATCAGTCACTCCTGGGGATCAAGCTGGACTCCCTACTCTTGCAAATAGTTACAGTCTTGGGAGCTAAGTGGGGAAGTTCTATATGGCCATTCTTAGTTGGCACAAACTGATGGCAGTTTCCCATAGTCTTTGTAATCCCGGCGAAGAGACTGGGTGGCATCATGCAAATAGTTGCGTGAAACTGCAATGTGGGCATTGGTCCACTTTGCCCATTCCTTGAAGTATAAAATGAACCATCTGAGGAGCATAAAAGGAGGATCTCACTCCCGTAAAGAAAGAATAGCCAAGAGTGCATGTGTCCTCTGGACTTCAAAATCTCCATTACTACACTTCCTGATTCAGGCGACACTGTTTTGGCACCAAAGATGCACCTAAAGAGCAGCAACAGCCAAGGTACCAGAACCAAAACCCAGAGCAAAAAACTGAGCCTTGGACTTCCAACCCAGCTCTACTGCAAAGTGGAGTTCTTTCAGGCAATAGGTGCCTTTGCAGAGGGAGATGCCTTGAACATTTGACAAGGGGCATTAGAATTTTTTAACATAGGAAAAATATAGCATTTTACCAGATATTAAGGAAAGATAATTTCCAAGTCAAAAAGCAAAACCTAAAATTAGTATCTAGAAATGTCCCTTTAAGTTTAATTGATGCTTAGATGTAAAGGTGAGTTAGTCTTGGATTTTGTTGTCTTTTTCCCTATGGTCACAGAGTAATCTTACATTGTGGTAAGATTTTGTAAGATCATTTGTGTTCTACAGGAGATAATCCATTTCCCAGGTAAGGCCAATGCTCTCAGAGCAATCAGAAGTTATTTTTGTAGCTATTTTCCCCCGTTTGGTTTCCCTAAAAAAGCTACCAAGCAAAATATAAAAAACAGTTAAATTTGAATTTGAAATGATTTTTATTGTAAGTATGACTCTCATTTTGCAAAAGATAAAATTACATTAAAAAGTATTCCTTGTTTAAGGTCTATAGATAAAGAAAGATAAACTAGTATTTAAGTATGTAATATTTGAAATGCACATGATTTCTATTTCATTCACAAATGTATTATTTTAAAAGTCAGTAATTTTACAACTTTGTCATAATAAAGGTCAGCAATCACCAGTTAGGCTTTTTAACCAAACCAAAAAAGAAACTCACGGACACATGTCCACTCGGACTCACAGTGACTTTACAGCGATGAACTTCTCCCTTGAGTTTCTGAGGTGATAATTTTTATAGTAGCAGATGGATTTCTCTCTTACCCATTTTCTATGATAGGATTAATTAAAATATGCTGATTTCAAATAATAATATGGAATTTTATCAGGCAACATTTTGTTCTTTTAAAAAACTTAATTGTTCTAAATGTTCCAGTTTGGGCTCTCATGCTTGGTCCATATGCCCTAGCACTGAAAAAACAATGCATTTTAAATACACACGAATTTTAAATCCAACATGCCGTTGAGGACAGTTGCAAGAATAAATGAGATGAAGGGTCTATGCTGGCACTAATCTGAATATATCAACCCCATGTTGAATTCTCAATGCTATCTGGTTTTGATGATATGTTAGGTGGCTAAGACTAAAGAGCTGTCACTCACGTGGAGTTTATTTCTTTGTTTGAGAACACAGGTAGTCTCAGCTAGTGTTAGAAATCCAGCTGTTTGGGAACATTCAAAAGAACTCATTATCTATGAAATCAGAAGGAAAGCATCCTATCTGTTCAGCACTCTTTAGAATGAGACCAAATCATCCCATTTACCTCTAAGAGTTCTGTTAAAGAGAGTAGGACACTTTAGGGGATAGAGAGTTCAGATTAGGCCTGCCTCATACTCTAGAAGTATCATCAGAATAAAAGCTTCTCAGAAACATTTGAAACCAGGAAAAATATATAGCTTCTAAATAATATCCACCTTTTATTCTCAGGAGCAAAGTCCCAGACTGGGAGAAAATTATATACAGATTAAGCACTCTCTTCCCATATGCTATCTGAAGCTAAATTTTTAAAATCTACTCTCAGAATTTTAACCAAAAGAATTTATTTTTAAATATTAGCTAGTAAAGTGAGTTGATTTCAAATCTATAACTGCTATTTAAATTCTATGTAAATATTAACCCGAGTATTTACAACAATAACATCATATATTATGTAGAGGCAGATATATAAATCTAACCTTACAGCATACATAGCAGATGGTTATATAATACATAACTCATTTGTCACCACAAAGACATAGACATGATTCAAATTTCTGTTATGCAGTCATTAGAAGTAAAGATTATATTGCTTTAGAGTGTTCATATAATTAGTGTTAATCATATGTAATAATAGATGCTTTTAGCAACATTTACAAAAACACATGATTTAGCAACGTCATAAAATCATCCCCCTGAGAGATTTATGTATGAGTGGTTGTGAAGTTAATGTTGCAATATTTCTTCTTCCATATGCAATTAATTCAATATTATTTCTGATATTTAGTGTTTCTAAAGTTTGTCTCTTGTTATTTCTTTACTGACTGTGAATTTTCTTTTCAATTTGTGCATGAGCATAGCAAATATTTGTACAATGGCTGCTTAAACTATCCTCTTCATATGCTGTTATATTTCACTTTCAATTAATTCTGCATATGGAAACTGTACTTTTACTCATCATTAAGCCTATACTTATCATTTTCAGTACCAGCTCCTTAAATTTTTTAGAGTATGTCAGATATGAAAACATTATGCTTAAAACATTACTTGATAACTCATAATTTTTTCTTTTCCCATGAGCAGCATTTTTCATGAGTCTATATGTTTAAAAGAAAAGAATGTCATTGTTTCCTGTAACTAGAGGGATATCCTTACCTTGCTGTGCATTTATCTTCTATGTAAATGAAAATTGTTTTTGTTCTTGTTGGGTGCTTGTGTTAGTCAGGGTAGACTAGAGAAACAAATTCATAGACACACATATGGATATAAGGGTAAGATTTATATACAAGAGGAATGGAACATTAAGAAAACATCCCAACCCAATCCAGTCCAAAGTTTTAAGTCCAATATTAGCCCATGGGCATGATACCAGTCCACAAAGTCTCTTTCTGACTCATGAAGAGTGGTGGGTGCAGAATTCTGGTGCTGGCAGGGGTCTCCCCAGCTTCCAGAGCTCCTAGCTTCCAGGGCTCAGGGTCCATCAACAGCATCCAGTGGTGGTAGAAGCAACTAATCACCAGCAGGGGTCTCCAGCGTCAGAGGTCTGGCTCCATCAGAGTAAGGTTGTGTGGCTTCCCCCTCGGCTCCTCCAGCTCCTCGGATGCTGCCATCTTGTCTGTAGTTCATCGTCTCAGAGACTGACTGCCAACATCTGGGGAGATGACCTCTCTTCTCCACGAGGGAAATATTGCGAGATTTCCCAGAAGTCTCAGGAGAAAGCCATACCCACACAGAGGCCTCATTGGCTACTCAATGGCTATCTCCAGATTAACAGGCTAGACTCCACCCCTACATCCCAATCATGAAATTGGCATCCTGAATAAATGACCACCACAGTGCTGTTCAGTCAGTTCTGACTCAAAGCAACAATATGCTCAGCAAAACAAAACACTGCCTGGTCCTGTGCCAGCTTACATGCAAAATTCTATGCTTGCCACTCATGTATCCTATATATTGAATTTTAATCTCCTATATTTAAAAAAATGTTTATAAAAAGTGAAATATGCAATAAATGACAGTGTTAGGTGATATGTATACTATTATAATAAAGTCATCATATATCAAAAACCATGTCATCCTCAAATTGCAAAATCATGCAGATTATATGAAAATTTAAAGACCAGATGGGAAGGAAGAAAGCAAATTTTAAAAATGTTACTAAAGTAAAAAAGATTCATGATCTATAGAATAGGAAAATTAATTTCACTGTTCAATATTAAAACATCAGAAAATATGTCCACCACATTTTGGAAAATATATTATATTTCCTAAAAGGAAAAAAGAAAAAATATTTTAAAACAACTCATTTATTTGGTTATCATGAAAATCCCCACATATATTTGTAAGATAAAATCCATATCACTGTGCTTGTTTCCTCAGCACATATACTAAAATCCATATCACATTTTGCTCCTTGGAAAATGTGGGAAAGCAGTGTTTCAATTGATTGTAGTAATGTTTTTTAGAGATAGAAGTGTAGATTTGATATCTGTCTAGTCATCATCGGAATGAAGATATTTCAATTCTTAATGGTATTCTACATAAATTTCTGGATGGTAAAAGACAAAAGAAGATAGATAACATCTTTGAAACTTCTATTAAAAGTATTGAAATCCCACAATAACTTCTCAATTAAGAAATAAACACTGTCTTTAAGAATGTGACTATTATAGAGAGTTGGTATTGAAGACAATCCCAGTTATAATAATCAAACATAGTAAGTCCATGAGAACATAAGCAAAATAAATCTCCATGAAAGGAAAAAACCAAAAATTATTAATGACTTCATACCACTTTACATCCTTGTGAGGGACCAGCCTCCCCACAACTGAATCATCCAAGGGGTGGCTGTCTAATTGAGGGGTAAATTAAAGAGACAGCAGACATGATAAAGCATGCAAAGGCTCCCCTCTACAATGATGACTGGAACTATACTTCATTCTCCCCCACACTTATATAATCTCAGGCAAGCAAGCCACGGTATGCTCAGATGTAAAAGGAAGGAGAGGCGTGTATGTAACCTGAGGGGGGTGAACTTGGGTTAAACAGGCAGTAGGAAGGGGAGGCACTAGTGGCATCTGTGTGACAGGAAGGCACATACATAACAAGATGGACAGGTTCTAGAGTCCAGAGATGGCAGCCTACCTCTGGTCTTCGCTGAGCTGATTTGACCTTAAGTATCTTTGAACTCCTCTTTGGGAGAATAATCTATGGTCCATATCAGGAGGGAGTAAGGCAACTTAGGGTGGGAGAGACAATAGGGTCTGATTGCTCTTGATGGCAGACAGCTTTGAGGCAGATGGCCTTCAAGCAGCTGATCTACCAGAGTGTAAGGAGCAGCCATGTATCTGTAAATAGTGCCTTGATTTGGCATTATCAGTGCAAGGAATCACTTTGCTTAGCAGAACGTACATGGGGCATATTTCCCATCCACGAATGTGAAGGCTTCTCCCAGGAGCCCTGGCCTCCCAGACCCCTTACCACATGAATGTTGAGAATTTATCACCTATACTTTCTTCCCGGTTCTGTTTCCCACGCATCCTTATAGTCTATCATTTTTATCACGCACAGAATTCTCATTGAAATGCTGTGGCCAATGTTCCCTATAAATTGATTGTTAACAGTTGACTTAACTATAAATTAGTAGAAGCTTGAATAGATATGATTAGTTTTACCACAGTTTAGGAAACATCATTCTTGCATTAAGTGATTTATTTTAAGAGATATTTTATCATCAAGCATAGCACATAGAATTTCCTATGAAATTTGTTAATTCTTAGACAAAATTGGTGTCGTTCCAAATATAGTGTCATTGAAGATGATATTTGAACTTTACATCTATAATCTCTTTAGCCAAATATCAGAACTATGTAGAAATCTATTTTTTAAAATGATAAAATGACGCAAAGTTATTAGATCAACATGTTAAACTCAAATTGCTTGCAGGATTAACAAATATGTGTATCCATATGTGTATACTTTCAAGATAATATATGTGATGTTCCTTTTAATAATGTATATTTATTCCTTAAATTTGCATGTGTGGATGGAAGTGACCAAAATAAGAAATTTACCAACAGTAGCAGCATAAATATAGCTTATTTCAACTTATTAAATGATAACTCAGTTTTCTACAACTCTAGTTGCTCAAGGTTCAAAAAAGCTTTCATTGCAAAGATATTAATGTCTGGAAATCTCAAGAGCATGTCCAAATTTGTCTCTGAAACCAATGAGTGTCTGGTGAAGTACTGGTGATAATAAAACTAGGAATCATAATGGTTTCTTCTTAAATCTGGGAGGTCAGTAATGTGTCTTTAAAAGCACAAGTGGGTAGAAAAAGAATGTGTTGAGGGCATAAAACTATACAAACAATAGTCTAAGTTCTATTAACCTTCATGCTATCATGGCTAAGAACAGTTTTCAAACATCACATAATGAAATGATTAAACTAAGACACGCTTTTTTTAGTGGAAGACAAGATGATTAAAACACCGAGAATTCACCAGAGCTACAAGAAGAGAAGTGTTGAGTGGGTCAGTAGACATATTTACTGTTATAAAAAATCTACATAAATAAGCCTAGACAGAGAAAGCATCTGTGAATTTGTTAAATTTGAAAACTCTGAGGAGAATAATAAATATAGAGCAGGCAGTAAGATAAAAAAATCAGTGACTTTGGCAGTCTACTGTGCTAAAAGTAGTTTTATGTACCAAAATGGAACCTTATACAGCTGGTTTAAATATAAGATTTAAAATGAAGAGCCAACAGCTCTAGTGCATTAGAAGTTCTAATATAATATTCAATAAAAATGTAAGTTTCTACTAATCCTTTGGAACATACAATTTAGGACATATAATTAAGAGAAGACAAAAGGTTGCAGAAAGCATGAAATAGACAGTACACAAAATGATTTTTAAATGAGTTATATCATTTAACTATTAGCCATATTACCACTGGCTCATCATTTGATCGTTCTGTAGTATCTATTCATCTAATAACTTTTGAATAGGGTTTTAGAGTTAGTTAAAAATCAGATGCTGGGCTGAGCCCCGGTGGTGTAAGTGGTTGAGTTCAGGACTGACGCCCTCAGGCTTGGCGATTCAAATCCAGCGGCGGCTCTCAGGAGCAGCACTGGGTGGCACCCACGACCACCAGAGGCAATGACGCCCCCACCCCCACCTCCCCAAAAAATCAGATGCTAAACACAATAGGAAATATTTTTTCCTGTTTTAATCATAGAAGACAGACTTCTAGATTTGCATTGGGCAATTATATTACTGAGAACTTTTAAAATCTAAAATATATACGTATTAAAGTCTTTAATGATTTTAAATGATCTATTATTTGATTAATATAGAAAGACTATAAACAACATGTTCGTGAGTTGAAGTACTTTATATTCTATTAACTAGATAACATCAATTTGAAATTATAAGATTTTGAAAGCTCATCTCAATACTGCTACAATTTTATATCACTCTACTACATTGCTTGTTAGCTGCAAGCTTCTTAAAAGAGTACTGATCTCTCTACATTTTTGGTGGTCAAAGATTTATTTTCTGTCATACTGATGAAATTTGAGGTAGACACAATCAGAGATTGCATATCTTTGACTGAGACACCACTGTACAGGCCATATATCCATCAATAAGTCTCAAGATATTGTTGCCCGCAAGATTAGTCCCTGGTTCGTTCACACTAAACCTAGTCAGTTGCACACTCATTTACTCTCTAGCGCAAATAGAATTCTTAACTTAGTTCTTGCTTTTTATAAGTAAAGATAAGATAGGGGTTTCTTTTCATCTAGAATAATCAGAGCCTGGAACCCATGATCAGAAAGTAACTCATAAACTGGTTATTTGTGTGTTTGTTTGCTTGGATTTAGCATCATTTTTGTAATCAATACAGGGTATTTTTAAGTTAAAAATAATCATAACTTAAGGAGCTACAAAATTAAAAACATAGAATGAAGCAAAAATATGTGCAAAAGATCAACACAATATTTTTTCATTATTTTTTATTTATGTTATTCATTTTTAATTTTTCTAGACATTGTTTATTCTTGTTGTAGTTGTCATTTTGCTTTCTTTTGTCTCCATTTTGCTATGTCTTGTCTTTGTGTGCATATTATTATCTCTACAGGTCTATCTAGATAAGACAGGCTGAATGATCAGTCTGGAAGAGAAAACAACAAAGGATTGATGGTTTCATGTAGACATGGGAGAGGGGAAGGTGGGGGGACAGATGTGATGATGATCAATCCAGGGACAAGAGAAAAATAAGTGATCCAAAATCAGTGGCAAGGAGGGTGTGAAAGACCTGGTAGGGACTGATCATGGGTAATGTATCCATAAGAAATTACCAAAACCCAAATAAAGACTGAGCATGGTAGTGCTACAAGAGGAAAGTAAAAGGAAATAGAGGAAAGCAATTGGAGGCAAAGGGCATTTATAAAGGTCTAAACATGGGCATATACATATGTAAACGTATTTATATCTGATGATGGGGAAATAGACATATATGCATATATTTATAGGGTTAGAATCAAGGCAGCAAATTGAATTGGGCCTCCACTCAAGTACTTCCTCAATGCAAGAATACTTTGTTCTTTTAAAATGGACCTCCGTGTTACTCACCTTACTGATACTGTCACTGAAGACAAATATGTGCATAAGCAAAACTGATGGTGCCTGCCTATCAAAAGATTTAACATCTGGGATCTTAAAGGCTTGAAGATAAACAAGCAGCCATCTAGCTCAGAAACAACAAAGCCCACAAGGAAGAAGCATAGCAGCCTGTGTAACCACAAGGGGTCAAGAAGATCATTTATCAGACATTCAACTACAAAAAAACCTTCTTGATATGATTGCTGAAGACAAATGTGTGCATAAGCAAAAGTGGTGAAGAAAGCTGAGGGTACCTGACTATCAAAAGATATAGTGTCTAGGGTCTTAAAGGCTTGAAGGTAAACAAGTGGTTATCTAGCTCCGAAGCAACAAAGCCCACAAGGAAGAATCACACCGGGCTGAGCCCCGGTGGCATAGTGGTTGAGTGCGAAACTGCAACCCACTGGTTTGGAAGATCAAATCCAGCAGCAGCTCTCCATAAACAAGGTTGGACCTCCCACTCCCACCAGAAGGCAATGATGATCCCCCCAAAAAAGGAAGAATCTCACCAGCTGTGTGACCACGAGCTCTTGAAGGAATCAGGTATCAGGCATCAAAGAACTTAAAATTGTGCTATTAAAATAAGGGAGGGTACAGAACCAAAACCCAAAGTCATCAGTAGGTAATGGGACATCCCCTTATAGAAGGGTCATGGGGAGGAAATGAGCCAGTCAAGGTGCAGTGTAGCGATGATGAAACATACATCTTTCCTCTAGTTGTTCAATGCTTTTTCCTTTCCACTATCATGATCCCAATTCTGTCTTGCAAATCTGGGTAGACCAGGATAGGAACTGGAAACATAGTGAATCCAGGACATATGACCCCACCCCTTCAGGACCAGTATTGAGAGTTGCGATACCATGAGTTAGAGGGGAGATGGGGTAAAAAGGGGGAACCAATTATAAGGATTACATATAACCTCTTCCCTGGGGTACAGACAACAGGTAAGTGAGTAAAGGAAGACATCGGACCATGTAAAATATGACACAATTATAATAATTTATAAATAATAATAAATTATCCAGTGTTTATGAGGGAGGGAGGAGTGGGAAGAGAAGGGAGAAATTGAGAAGCTTATACCAAGGGCTTAAGTGGAAAGCAAATGTTTTGAGAATAATGAGGGAAACAAATGTACAAATGTGTTTGACATGCAATGGATGGATGTGTAGATTGCCATAAGAGGTGTATGAGCCCCCAATAATTGTTTTTAATAAAAGCAGTACAATATATGAAGGGATACCAAACAAACACACAAATAGGCAAACCAGAATTGTGCTGGGTTGATTGGCACTTGCATAATACACATTTTTCCCAGTAGGCCAGCATCGAGCACCTGACTCTGAGTTACTGAACCCAGTGATGTTGCCTGGAAGTTTCTCTCTGGTCATTGTGAATTTTTTTTGTAAAAACAATTTGCTCAAATCTTGTTTTCTGTGTGTAGAGAAGTGTATGCGGCTGAAAAATTTTGTTTTCTTTTGGGTAAAATGCAGCAGAAAGTGTTAAGATGTTGAACAGAACTTACAAGGACAGCAATGTGGGGGAAATTCAAGTGCATCCGTGGTTTTCTTGTTCCCCAAAAGGTGAAATGTCGATTGAGGACAACCTTGTCCTGAATGTCCGCCAACTTCCAGAATGAGCAAAAATGTTGTTTCATGGTACATTTGGAGTATGTTCCACCATGCTATATATTAATCAAGCTTTCTATTTAGAAGTTCTGAATAGATTTCATAACAGCCTGTGACAAAAGGCCTAATTTGTTGCCACAAGGCGCCAGTTTTGCCATCACGACAGTGCACCCGCTCATGCAGCATCTCAGGGCACCCTTTTTTGCCAAACATCATGCCTCTTTTACCCCATGCACCTGACTCACCTGACCTCACTCCTGGCGACTTTTTTTTTTTCTTCTGAAAATGAAAATGGAAATGAAAGGACAACAATTGGACAACTTGAAGAGTTGAAGAAAAAAATGAGGAGGTTCTGTCAGTTATCCAAACAGATGAATTTGAAAAATGTTTCCAAGAATGAACTCTTGCAAATAGTTTATGAATGTATCAAATGCAATGGAGAGCACATTATTTTTGAAAAAGAAATCCGTTAGTTTGGGGTATGCCATCATACTTTGCTGTCTTATAGGTATTCATTTACTTTTGAGAGTTGTTAATTTGCAAACCTTAGAGTTACATCCCTGTGTCAGTCTGTTCATTCTGATATCTTCTCTTAGCCTACAGTTACCTGAAGTTAGTTAGCCCTAAAATCATGACCTAAGTTTATGATTAGATAAGAAATCTTCCAACTTTCTGAAGGTCAGGGATCTTATTCATTCTTCTAAAAATGCTTAATAAAATTTAACCTTGTGTTAAATTTTTAATCAGATTCTTACAGCCAATATTAATAACCACCTATTCTGTACTACCATATTTCATGTATGTTTTTTAATCAAACTTCAGTCCATTTATGAAATGTCTGTGTACAACAGTGGTTCTCCACCTTCCTAATGCCACAACCCTTTAGTACAGTTCCTCATATGGTGGTGACCCCCCCAACCATAAAATTATTTTCATTGCTATTCAATAACTGTAATTTTGCTACTGTTATGAATTGGGCAATCCCTTTAAAAGGGTCGTTCAACCCTCCAAGGTCTCATGATCAATAGACTGAAAACCGCTGGTCTAGTGCTTATTATTTAACACTATGTAAAGAATTAATGGAATATTTATCTCTATTTTCCAGGTTTCTAACCACCTTTTATAAAAAATTGGTGATCCATGTATAGTTGCTAAGCTGAATTAAAATTTTAGTGGATTTATAATTTGAAAGAAAAATATATATTCTATATTTTATATCCCAACACATGTGCTTGCTAAAGAAACATTTTCATAAAAACTTTGGTATAAACTCTGTTACCTTGGCTTTTAACTAAATAATCTGCTATTTGCTGATATTTTTCCCATACTCCATATTATAGATAGTTTTTAAATCTACTTGTGTCTGCTTACCTTCCTCTTTTCAGATGACTTAATAGCAAGTAAGCCTATTTTTGTTGTTTTTGTAACTTATTTTATCTCCACATTCTTTGTTAGCTTTGTATTCCACAATATAACCTCCAAGCGAAACCTTCAACCATTTATACTTCTCACTCTTCAGATTATCATCCCCCTCTTCACGCAAGTCAACATCCATCAACTATCTGACCCTTTGCTCTATTCTTCCTCCTTTGGGGACCCCCCAAGCCCACCACCACTTTTTGGACAAAATCCTAAGTCTGTTCCCTTTGATAAGAAAGTCTTTATCTTTCTATTTTTGTGTTAGACATTATACCAATGGTTTCCTATGATATTTAACTTTTTATAACTGGCTAATTACATTTGAAGTAATATTCTCCAAATCCATGCAAGTCATGAGGTACTCTGTACTTTTGTCATTGTTTTTTTAGAAGTGATTAACATTCCATTGTGTGAACATACACAGCATTTGTTTTATCTGTTCTTTTAATGACAGGCATTGAGGTTGCTTCTGTATTCTCCATATCATGAATTACACTGCCATGAGCATGGATGTGCATATGCTTCTTCCTATTATGAATCTTTCTTTTTATAAAATATATATAGTCTATGAAAGGATTTATGATTTTTTTTCCGATGACGGTTTTCAGATTTATGAAGGAGGGAGCTAATAGAGAGGTCTGTGGGCCCAGCCTTAATTCCAGCTATGTGAACACTCCTCTTTCCTCTCCCAGAAGAATGTACTTCAGAGGACAGTACTAAAGCTATAAGTCAGGGAAAGAGATGTGCCTGGTCAGAGAGAAGGGGAGAGCGTGGAGCACATCCTGGCCCACCAACTCCAAGGGCAAGATTCCTGCTCAGAGCAGTCAAGGCACCAAGAGTATCATAGAGCTGACCCCAACAGGAGAGAAGACATCGTGACTGACCCACAGAGCGATGAGGAACCATCGTGGAGGCAGAGTGAGGGAACTGTGCCCAATCTTATCCCACAACACTAAAGCAAAACCCTGAGGTCGTGCAACAGAGATGCAAAGAGAGCAAAGCAATGACTTCCCCAGGGAATACCAAAAACAGACTCCAGTGCCGCCCCATTAGATTTGAGTGGAAAACAAGGCCAAAGTTTAACAATCAGATATGAAAATACTTATAGGCTCTTCTTTGGGTCGTTGGTTTTTGTGGTTGATGGTTTGCTTTTTTGCTTGCTTGTTTTCCTTTGTTGTTTTGTTTTTCTCTGCATTGTTTTAGTGCTAATTATTGTCTCTGTATACCTAAATGCATAAGATTGACTGGATAAACAATCCAGAGGAGAAAACAATTGCTCGTTCCAGGAGCACATGGGAGGGGGAAGGTGGGGAAAGAAAGTGGGTGCTAACAAACCCAGGGACAACGGAACAACAAATAAACTAAAATTGATGACAAGGAGGATGCAGTATGTCTGGTAGGGATTGACCAAGGACAATGTACCAATTACTTAAACCCAATAAAGGCCAAGCACAGTTGTAGTTCAGGAGGAAAGTAAAAGAAAATAGAGGGAATAACTAGGAGGAAAGGGTAATTTTTAGAGGTCTAAAGAGAGACATGTACATATGTAAATATATTTATATAATATGGGAAATTGATCTATATATATATGTGTGTGTGTGTATGTTAAAGGTCAAGTTAGTACACCAACAGTGGCAGTCACCTAATCTGGTGTCAATTTGAGGATTAAGAGTATAGGGATGGAGTCTATCCTGTCAATCTGAACTAAGATATCAATCTGGCTGCAAGGCAATCCAGCCAGTGAAACCCCTGTGTAGATGTAACCTTCTCCTGAGCATTCTGGGAAATCTGTCACTTCCTTCTTGGAGGCGGAGACACTGTCTCTCTTGATTCACTTTCTTGGAGACATTCTACTGACAACACTCCCTTGGAGACTCTCTACTGACAAGGCTGACTTCCTGTGAGACATCCCTGATGAGAAGCCCCACGGAGCTACTGGAGTACCTGCCCTGAGTCAGACAAGCCACAGGCATGCAACCAGATCTCTGAAGCTGGAAGAGATACTTGGACACTGAGTCCTGCCAACACTGAGATGTTCACAATGCCACTTGATCCAAAGGCATTCTACCTATCTGGCTTGTGATCATCTTGCATTCAGTGTTATTACATGTGGTTTGTGAGTCAAAAAAGGCTTTATAGACTGTTATCAGATATATGGGCTAGTATCAGACTTAAGCGCTTGGACTGGGCTAGGTTTGAATACTTTATTTATTTACAACTAGCTTTTTTATTATATATAAATATATTTGATTTTGTTTCTCTAATCTACATGGAGTAACACACCGATATTGGGCTTCTACTCAAGTACTCCCTTAAAGCAAGAACATTTTTTTTCTAATAACCTGACATTCTGTGATGTTCACATTCCTGACACCACCACTGAAGACAAAGCAAGTACATAGAAAGTATGGTGAAGAAAGCTGATGGTATCCAGCTATCAAAAGATAAAGCATCTGGGGTCTTAAAAACTTGCAGATAAACAAGCAGTCATCTAGCTGCAAAGCAAAAAAGTCCACATGGAAGAAGCACACCAGCCTTGGTGATAATGAGTTGTCAATGGGATCAGGTATCAGGCATTAAAGACTAAAAACAAAAACAAATCATATCTTTAAGAAAAAGGGGGAGTATTGAGTGGAGGTCCAAAACCCAGCTATAGACAATTGGCCATCTTCCTACAGAAGGGTCACAAGGAAAAGAAAAGCCAGTCAGGGTGCAGTATAGCATAGATAAAACATACAACTTTCCTCTAAATGTTTCCTTCCCCACTTCCCCCCCCCACCCCACTGTCATGATTCCCATTCTATCTTACAAATCACGATGGACTGGAGAATGTACACTGGTACAGTTAGGAACTGGAAACCCAGGAAATCCAAGAAAGTAGAATCCCTCAGGACCAGTGGTGAGAAAGACAATAATGGAAGGGTGGAGGGAAAGTGGGATAGAAAGGGAGAACAGATTGCAAGTACCTACATAGAACCTCCTCCTTGGGGGACAGACAGCGGAGAATTGAGTGAAGGGAGATGTCAGATGGTATAAGATATGACAAAATAATAATGTGTAGATAATCAAGGGCTCATGGGGGAAGGGGAGAGTAAATGAGTAGCAGATACCAGGGCTCCAGTAGAAAGCAAGTGATTTGAGAATGATGAGAGAAACAAATGTGCAAAAGCACTTGACACAATGCGTGTATGTGTGGATTGTGACAAGAGTTGTACGAGCCCCAATAAAATGATTTAATTAAAAAAGAAACACCTCTGACAACAAATGGGTGTATAAGCAAATGTGTTTAAGAAAGGTAATGGTCCCTGGCTATCAAAAGATATAGCATCTGGGGTCTTAAAGGCTTGAAAGTAAACAAGTGACCATCTAACTCAGAAGCCCACATGGAAGAAGCACAACAGCTTGTGTGACCATGAAGTGTTGAAGGGATCAGCAATCAGGCATCAAAGAACTAAACATTATATCATTATAAATGAGGGGGAGTACAGATCGGGCACCCAAAATCTATCAGTAGGACCAGTCAGTCAAGGTAGAGTGTAGTAAAAATGAAATATGCAACTATCCTCTAGTTCTAAATGCTTCCTCCCCTACCCCTTATCACGATCCCAATTCTGCCTTACAAACCCAGCTAGACACTGAAGTTGGAAACATGGGGAATACAGGGCAGATGATCACTTTGGGAGCAATGGTGAGAGTAATGATACCAGGAAGGTGGAGGGAAGGTGGCGTAGAAAGGGATAACCAATTGCAGGTAACTACATATAACCTCCTCCCAGGGGTGTGGACAACAGGTAAGTGGGTGAAGGGATACACCGGGCCTTATATGATATGACAAAATAATGATAGTTTGTAAATTATTAATGGATCATGAGGGAGAGGGAGTGGGGAGGGATGGGAAGTAGGAGGAGCTGATACGAAGGACCTAAGTAGAAGGAGGATGTTTTAAGAATGATGATGGCAACTGATGTACAAATGTGGTCTGCATACAGTGGAAGTATACGTTGATCACGATAAGAGTTGTATGAGCCCTCAATAAAATGATTAAGAAAAAACCCTCAGGAAAAGTAATGAGAGTAGCAATACCAAGAGGGTAAGGAGAAAGTAGGGGGAAAAAGGGCAAATTGATAACAATAATCTTCATAATACCCCCTCCCTAGGGGATGGACAACAGAAAAGTGGGTGATTGGAGACATTAGTCATGTAACACATGAAAAAATGATGTCATAAATTATCAAGGAGAAGCGAGGTAGTTTGGGGAAGGGAGAAAATGAGAAGCTGATAAGAAGGGTTCATGTAGAAAGAAATGTTTTAAAAATGTTGAAAATAAATGTACAAAAGTGTTTGACAAAATGGATGTACCCTATGCACTGGAGAATAAGCCACACTGAATATCTGCTGAGGCACCTAATCTGATCCCAAAAAACTGCATTGAAAAAATTACCGACAGTAGTGGAGAAGGACAGAGGGGGGAGGGAGTAAAAGGGGACTCAAAGGTGAAAGGCTAATGGAGAGAGCAGAGCCCTAACCCACCCAGGGGTAGAGTACAGATCTTACCTCCACAGAAGAGGGAGTGGGACTGCAGTTCCTACAATGAAGCACCCAACCGTGAGGACAGAGTGGACACATGGAAGAAGGCATGAAAAGAGAGAGCTACAGAGTCAGCCGCAACCAGATCCAGACTGACTCCTTCCCTGGAAGTGGGTGTGGCAGAGAACAGGGTGGGGGAGGGGCCAGAATGGCACACCCACATGAAGACAGGTGGACACAGAAGAGAAAGAGAGCCAGTCCGGTGCCCATGCTGGTCTGATCCCTGCCCAGGATGCTCAGATGACTATACCCCTGTGGGGACCTACACCACCACCACAACAGTACTTGTCACACTGTCTCCCTAAGGAAGCAGACAACAACAGAGGACATTTCAGGGGTCATATGATGGGGATGGAATGCAGTCTGAACCCAAGAATGGACTGAATCCAGAAGGGAACACTCCTGAATGGACAGTTGGGAGGAAAGATCAACTAGACCAATTGTTTCTGGGGCATGTGGGGGATGAGGGAGAGGAAGGGGGGCGTGGACAGGCTCAGGAAAGGAGAGAACAACAGGGGGCCAGCAATTGGTGATAAGGAGGGTGTGGGAGACCTGGTAAGTCTTAAATAAGGGTAATGTAACAGAGAGGAATTACTGAAAGTCAAATGACGACTGAGCATGACAATATAGGAGGAAGGTAGCAGGAAATGAAGGAAGGCACTAGAAGGCAAAGGGCATTTGCAGAGATTTAAGCACAGGTGTGTACATAGGTAAATAAAATCATATATTATGAGGGAATAAATCCAGGTACATATATTTATAGGTTATTACTAAAGTAGAAGCTTGATCTTGGGCACCCACCCAAGCACCTTCTCATTCTCATACATTGGCACAATGTATGTATTGTGAAAAGTCATGTATGAGCTCCCAACAAAATGATTTTTTTTTAATGTGCTGAAAAACTCCACTTGTACTCAAGTATATATGGCATATATTGCTGGTGCTAACAGTTTTATCAAGCCCCATAAAATTATTTTAAACATAATAGACAAATAAGAAAGTTTTCAGATTAGTTCTGTTTTGAACAATATTTTGAGGATCTCTATTCTAAAGCAACCTCAAAGTTGCTTTAAAATAGGACAGTGACTAAGTTGTGTCACTGGATTTGCAAGAATTGCTTTTGCTCAGTCCCACTTTCAATGACCCAGCTTTTTTCTCTCATAAACCAATATATATTCCCACATATACCCAAACACAGAAATTTACCAAACTACTCCTCTTCTCCAACAAATGCCTTTTGTCTTTTTAATAGCCAATTTAGCAACCGAATGTTATGTGCCTAATGAACCTAGGTTCTAACTAAACATTGTATTTTTTTATTAACCAATTCTATATGTCATCTGCCCTTGCTATATTTGTAAATAAGCACTCATAAAATCATGCTTGGGGAATTTTTGCACATACACTAAATGACCTTTTCTTAGGCTTCCTTGATCTGGATTCTTTCATTCACTTTATGGTGATCAGCCCAGTGTTTAATCCACTGTGCCATGAGGGCTCTTTCTCATTCATTTTAAACAAATTTTTTAAACTATTTTTCCTATTCTATCTCCAAATGTTATTTTTATTTTCATTGGAGATCAAGTCACATTTCTGATTTCCTCTCAATCTTTCATTGTCATATATATTGTCATTTATCTGACTACAGCAGAAATTAAAAAAATCAATTTGGGTCTTTCTTACTTTTTAAGAGATCTATTTGCTTCTTCACAAATATTCATTATATTCATGGAAATAACTATAAACATTTAATGCTTTCTTTATTATAGTAAAAGCCTTGATGGTGCAGTGGTAACATGTTCGGCTGAACCAAATTGCATTTAGTTTGAAATCACCAACAGTTCTGAGGAAAAAGACAGGCTTTTTACTCTCATAAACATTTACAATCTCAGAAACCCGCAAAGGCTGTCAGTGTACTAGTTACATAATCGGTTGTCAATTTGAGTGTAAAGAGTAAAGGGATGGAGTTCAGTCTGTTACTCAGGTCGCAATTTGACGACATCATTTCGAGGTACTAAGGAGATAGATAGATAGATAGCTTGCTGAAGGCAGGGCGCATGCAAGCTCACTCCCTGTGAAACATCCCTGTGGAAAAAGCACATGAAGAAAGGCTGATGGAGCCAGATCTCTGGAGCTGGAAAAGCCACAGGGAGACCCCTTCCAGCACTGAGATGCTCACACTACCACTGGATTCCTAAGACCTTCCACCCACTGGCCTGTGACCTACCTGCATTTCGTGTCATTTCACGTGCTTCATGAGTCTGAAGAGGACTTTATATATTGGAATTGGGACCTATTGGCTAATGTTGGACTTATGGACTTGATCTGAATTAAGCTGAGATTTTTTTTTCAGTATTCAATTGCTCTTGTATATAAACCTCTTTCTTTTACACATGAGTATCTATGAATTTGTTTCTCTAGTTAACCCAGAATAATACTTGGTTTGTGTTAGTGTTGAGTCAATTGGAGTGCTTATTTTTTTGGTTGTGTTGTAATAGCCTTCTGTTGGTTCTGTCTCAAATTCTACATATTAGAGATTAAATTCATAAGCTAAGCCAATCAATAAATTTTATTGACTCCATATTGAAGATACTGAATTCAAAGAACTGTCAGAAATATTTTATAGCATTCTTTTGTCAAAACTCTACATGATTTAAACAAATGCTATGATTATGGATGAATAAACACTATGATGAAGGCTTATTTGATTTTAGAATAAATTGACAGATTAAAATAAGTCAAAAGTATTGTTAACAATCATAGAAACCCTTATTAAATGAAAGTATTAAAATTTGAGCAATTGTTTCATAACACTTTCTCAATCTAAGTCTATACACTACTTTTTATGAACTTCTCGTGAATTAGGTGGGAGTTTACATTTCCAATTATTAATTTTGTACTCAATAGCTTAAATTACTTATCAAACCTCCCAATAGCTTGCCCTTTCCCCCTGTCCCCTTTTCTCTTCTTACTCTTGTAGAATACCATTCTCACCTTCACACCTGTACACCCTGTAACACATCGATTCTCTTTCTTTTCCCACCCATTCCTGGTAATAACAAATATCTGTTTATTTTAATGAGATCTTCTTTTCCTGAATTTTTCCCTTTATAACAGTGAGCTTATGCAATGTTTTTTTTCTTTCATTATTGACTAATTTTATTTAGAAAAATGTTCTTCCCATCAATCCAGGCCATGAGATTTTTGGTAATCTCATCATCATTGCTTAGCAGTTAATAGTAATGTATGTATATACCAGTTTATTTTTCTCTTCCACTGCTGGATATTTAGATGTTTCCATTTTCTTTCCATTATAAGTAGAAAGAATGAACCGCATAAATCTATCCATGCTTTCACTTGTATTTCTTTAGAGTATTTATCAAGTTAAAGGATGATCCAGTCATATGATAATTTTATCCCAATTTATTTGAGGAAATGCCCTACCCCTTCCACAGTGGTTGCACAGATTTAGAATCCTCCAGTAGTGTATGATGTGTGAGGATACAATTTTTTTGGTACTTTTCAGGAAATTGTTTATTTTTCTTTTTTTTCCTACTGCTATCAATACTGGTGTTGGGGGTATCTCATCATTGTTTTAAATTGCATCTTTCAGATGGTTAGTGACTACAAACATTTCTTTATGTTTGTTGGCTGCATCAGTGTCTTTTTTGATAAAACTGCTTGTGTCCTGTGCACATTTTTCATGGAATTACTTGTCCTTTTCTTGTTAAAGTGCTGTGGTTTTCTATTGATTTCAGATTTTAGATTGTAGTCCCCTTTGTGAAATATCATTGTTGAGTTAATTTCCTCATCCTAGGGCTCTCTTTTTACTCTTTTGATGAATTCCTTTAATATGCATAACTGTCTTATTTTTAGGAAATACCAGCTATCTATTTCTATTGTGTGTATGTTTTCCTTTATAAGTGCTTATGCCTTGGGTTAAGTAGGACACATTTATGCCCTCAAATGTGTCCTTTTTTTTTTTTTCATTCTTTTCTTTATAATTCTAGGGCTTACATTTAAGTCTTTCATTTTTTTTCGTCATTTTATTGAGGGTTCATACAGTTCTTATCACAATCCATACAACCATTCATTCAATGGCAAGCATATAGATACATTTGCTGCCCTCAGCATTCTCAAAACGCTTGTTTTCTACTTAAGCTCTTTGTAAGAGTTCATCATTTCTCCTCTCCATTCCTTCCCTCCTCCTTTATTAAACCTTGATGATTCATAAATTATTATTATTTTGTCATATTTTATACTGTCAATGTCTCCCTTCACCCAGTTCCCTGCTGTTCATACCCCAGGGAGGAGATTATATATAGATCTCTTTCTACCCCACCTTCTCTCCACTCTCCCAGTATCAACACTCTCACTACTGATCCTAAAGGAATCATCTGTCCTGATTTCCCATGTTTCCGGTTCCTATCTATATCAGTGTACATTCTCTGGTATAGCCATATTTGTAAGATAGAACTGAGATCATGATAGTGTGTGGGGGGATGGGTGGGGGGGAAGCATTTAAGAACTAGAGAAAAGTTGCATGTTTCATCATTGCTACATTGCACCAGACTGGCTTATCTACTCCCCATGACCCTTCTCTAAATGTTGTATTATCTACAGGTGAGCTTTGGGTCCACAATTTGTACTCCCCCTCATTTATAGTGATATAATTTTAGTTCTTTGATGCCTGATACCTGATTCCTTTGACACCTCGTGGTAGCACAGATTGGTGTGCTTCTTCCATGTGGGCTTTGTTGTTACTAAGCTAGATGGTCACTTGTTTACTTTCAAGCCTTAAAGACCCCAGATGCTATATCTTTTGATAGCAGCAGGGCATCATCCCTTTTTTTTTTTTTTTTTGCTTGTGCACACCTTTGTCTTTAGCAATCATATCAGGAAGGTGGGCACACAATAATATTATCTTTTTGTTCTTTGATGCCTGGTAACTGATCCATTTAACACCTCATGGTCACACAGGCTGGTGTGCTTCTTTCATGTGAGCTTTGTTACTTCTGAGCTAGATGACTGCTTATTTACCTGCAAGTCTTTAAGACCCCAGATGCTTTACCTTTTGATAGCTTGGCAACATCAGATTTCTTCAGCACATTTGTTTATGCACATATTGTCTTCAGCGATCATGTCCAGAAGTTGAGCATTGTGAAATGCCAATTTAATAGAAAAAAATGCTCTTTTATTGAGAAAGTACTTGAGTAGAGTTCTGCCTTTATAGTGAACCTATAAGTGTATGCACATAGATCTGTTTCCCCATCATCATATATAAATATACTTACCTATATACATGCCTATATTTAGACCTCTATGAATCCCTTTTGCCTCCTATTTTTTCCTCTATTTCCTGAATATCTGTCATTATACCAGTAGCACACAGTTTTGACTTCTGTGGCTGTAATGCTAAGGTCAGGTAGTGCAGGTCTTCCCACTTAGTCTTTCTTCTTGAGGAGTGCTCTGCTTCTTCTGGGCTTCTTCCTTCTCCATATAAAGTTCATAGTTAGTTTTTCCAATTCTTTGAAGAAGGATGGTGGTATTCG
This sequence comes from Nesogale talazaci, assembly GCA_004026705.1. Classification (NCBI taxonomy): domain Eukaryota; kingdom Metazoa; phylum Chordata; class Mammalia; order Afrosoricida; family Tenrecidae; genus Nesogale; species Nesogale talazaci. Next base: position 33,077 of record PVJH01019831.1, read on the forward strand.
TATCAGGATAGCATGGAACTTATAGAGTGTCTTGAGTAGAACTGATATCTTTACTATATTAAGTCTACCAATCCATGAGCATGGGATATTCTTAGATTTCTTGAGCTCTTTCTTGATTTATTGTAATGGTGTTCTATAATTTTTCTAGTACAAATTTTAGGTTTTTTAGTCAAGTATATCCCTAGGCATTTGAATTTGTGCTTGATTATTGTAAAGATACTACTTATTTTGTTGCCTTTTCTATGACCTTGTCTGATGTGTATAGTAGGCTGTTAGACTTCTGTTTGTTGATCTTGTATCCTGAAACTATGTCATATTCTTCTTTTGCTTCCAACACACCAGTAGCAGAGTTTAGGGAATTTTCAATGTATAGAATCCTATTGTCTACAAATAATGATAATTTTGCCTCTTCCTTCCACAGATGAATATGTCTGATATCTTTCCTTTGGCTTATGTTCTTAGGTAGGACCCCTAGCACGATGTTGAATATAGTGGAATTGTTTTAGTCTTTTCTCCATTGACTTCCACATTGGCTGTTAGTTTTTCATTGAAAATTTGTGTAATATTGAGTAATTTTCCTTCTAGTCCTAACTTCTTGGGTGTCTTAAATAAGAATGGGTTTGGGATGTAGTCAAATGATTTTCCTGCATCTATCAATATTATTATGTGGTTCTTATCATTTTTCTTGTCAATGTGGCAAATACTGCTAATGGTCTTTCATATGTAGAACCATCTCTGCATCCGTGGTATGAATCCCACTTGGTCATGATAAATTAATTTTTAATGTACTTTTGTATTCTATCGATGAGTTTTTTGTTAAGGATTTTTATATCGATGTTCATTAGAGATATTGGTCTGTTGTTCTCAAATGTTGTAGGGTCCTTGCCAGTTTTAGGTGTCAGTTATACTAGCTTCATAGAAAACATTTAGGGGCTGAGCCCTGGTAGCATAAGTGGTTAGTGAGGGACTGCGGCCCACAGGCTTGGCGGTTCATGTCCAGCGGTTGCTCTCAGGAGCAGATCTTGGTAGCTCCCACAACCACCAGAGAGCAGTGATGCCAAAAAAAAAATGATGCTTTTCATCTTTTTATATTTTCTGTAAAAGATTTTGTAGGATTAGTGTCTTTTCTTCCCTGAATACTTGGTAGAATTCTCCTGTGAAGCCATCTGGTGCAGGGCATTTTTTTTGTTGGTAATCTTGTAATAACCTTGTCTATTTCTTACATTGCTATGGATTTGTTGAGATTCTTGACATCCACTTGGAATAGTCTAGGGAGGGATTTTTCCCCAAATTATTTTTCCATGTCTTCTAAATTGTTGGATTCATTAGAGTACAGGCCTTCACAGTACTACCTAATCATCCTTTTGAATTCATTTAGGTCTGTTGTAATGTTCCCTGCTTTATCCCTCATCCTTGCAATTGATATGTGCTCCTTCCTTTCTTTGGCTAGGTTTTCCAGCAGTCCATCAATTCTGATTTCTTTCAATGAACCAACTTTTAGCTGGATTAATTTTTTCCATAGTTTTTTTTCCCCTCTCCTGTATCTCAGCTCTGATTTTTATTATTTCTAACCTTATGCTATTAGTGGGGTTGTTCTGTTGTCTCTGCTCTAGTTGATGTACGATGAGGGCCAGCATATCATCCACAAATCTCTCTTCTTTTTTTATGTGTACACTTTTTGCTCTCCTTCATCCTCTGATAAATGCTGTTGCTCTATCCCAAAGATTTTGGTATATCATATTTTCATTCTCATTGGTTTCTACAAACTTCCTGATTTCATCTCCAATCTGTATTAATACCCATTCCTTTTGCAGTAGCGAACTATCCATTTTCCAATTGTTGGCCCTGTTTTCTTCACCATCCTGGTGAAGAATGGCACAGCGATCAGAGAGAGATGTCTGTATATTCTCTATGTGCTTGAATTTACTCAAGTCCAATTTGTGTCCCAGCATGTGGTCTATCTTTGAAAAGAACACGTGGGCATGAAAAAATTTGATTTTTTTCATTTGGGTGGAAAGCTCTGAAAGTATCTATCAAGTCCTGCAATTGTGTTGTTTAGATCTATACCTTACTTGTTGAGCTTCTTTCCCAATGATCTGTCTTTATCAGAGAGTAGTGTATTAAAGTCATCTTTTGGACTGCTTGATTTATGAATTTTGTGGGGCTCTTGTGGGGTGCAAAGATTTTTATTGTGCTTACTGCTTCTTGTCTCCTGTTGCCTTGAGCATTATACAGTGTACCTCTTTGTCTCTTGTTGTGACCGGTACCTTGAGATCAATTTTGCCTGATATTAAGATCGCTACCCCTGCTTCTTTTTCATTGTCATGTGCTTGCTATATATGCCCCAGCCTATAATTCTCAAGCTGTTTTTGTCTGCAAGCTTAAAATGTATCTCCTGTAGACAGCAGATTGATGCATTGTGTCTCCTGAGCCAGTCTGTTTGCCTCTACCTTTTAATTCCAGAGAACAGGTCATTGATATTCACTGTTATTACATCTATCTGACTCTGGTGTCATCTTGTATCTTTTGTGTTGGATTTTTTACTAACGAGCTTTCTTATCCTCTTGTGTTGTATGTATGTGTGTGGTTCATTTTTCCCTTCTTTCCTCTGTTGGACCAGTGTTGCTTTGGAAGCTGTTTTCGCTTTGTTGCCCTTTGGGTAGAGTTGTTTTATGTGATGATCTCTTATTTGCTTTGAGTGTTGATCTTTCACCCATCAGAATGGACAAGGATCTTTGGTATTCTTTGAGTTTTTCCTTGTGTGGGAAGACTATTAATTCTCTATCTATCTTAATAGATAATTTTGCCCAGGTATAGTATTTTAGGGTTTGTGATATTTTCCTTCAACTTTGGGAAAATATTACTTATTCTCTCTTCTTCTTCTTTGTGTCTGCTGACAGATCTCAACATACTCTTTTTGAATTACCTTTATACATGAATCTTTGCTTTTCTCTAGCTACTTTTATGATCTCCTTTTCCTCATGGTAGATTAATTTAATTATTATGTCTTGGTGACTTCTTCCTTGGGTTCAGTCTGGCTGTTGTTCTTTAAGCCTCCTGAATGATTACCTGATTTTCATTTATTAACCTGGGAAAGCTATCCTTTAAGAATTCCCTTGCTATTTTCACTGTTGACTTTTTTGTGCGTCTTGTTTCAGCAGTCCAATTAGTCTAATACTGTTTCTCTTCACAGCATCAGACAATGCTCTCAGGTTTTCTTCAGCTTCTCCAGTGGTCTAATTTGACTGCTTTTCCCATTTGTTGATGCCTGCTTGGTTGTCCTCTAGATCACTGGTGTGGTTCTTTCGTGGCTCAAGTCTGTTGGCAAAGTCTGTCAATTTGCCACTGGAATTTTTTCTTTATTTCATCCCTTAAATCTCATATTTCTCTTTGATGTGTTGCCTTTATCTCTATCATTGCATCCATTTTCTGTATTGCTTACCTCATATTCTGTATGACTCCAAGTGAAAATTTATTTCTGTGGCTGGTCAATATCTGTTTCCTCTATGCACATTGTAAAGTTCATGACTCCTTCCAGAATTGTGTCCTGTTTCTCATACATTTCTGTTGCCACTCCTGAGGCTGGTTGCTGCTTTTGTGTTGTTCTAGAGGATTCTGGAGCCTCCCTCCATAGTCGAAAAGCGCTGGGTTCTGTCTTAAAAGACTTGTATGAGACCTTGTACAAAAGACCTGCAGGTAGCTGTTCTTGGTGGTCAGGCTACCGCAGTATCTTCCTGTGGTTTCACTCTTACCTCAGCTAACCAATATTTGTTTATGAGGAATTTAGTAGTCATTTCATGGGATGTTGGCTGAGTTGTAGGTCTATGATGGTGATGTTTCACTGGCTGATCTGTAAGTAGGCCAAAGTGGTTTCTCTAACAGGGCTTGGAGTTCCTGAGTGGGAGGTAATTGGAAAGTTTGTGGGTGTACTTTCCCTGATGTAGACCACTGTAGCTGGCAGGCAGGATTACCCTAGCCAGAGAGGTCACCATGGAATTTGAGTGGATGTTCCTGTGGCAGCATGGCCCTCCTCCGATGGTGGGCATGAGTTCTCCCATTTGTAGGGCCTAGGGGTTTAGACTGTAGTTTCTCCAGCCATTTGAAGGAGAGCACACCCAGCCACTTGGGCTATTGAGATGGGCTGATGTGATTTCCCCAGCTACATGTAAGGCCAGGGAATGAGGGAGGCAGGTCCCACAACTGGGCCTTCATATCTGCCATGGAAGGGTAGAGGGGAATGGCCTCGAGGACAATAGTGACTTATGAAAGGAAGAGAGGAAGAGGAGAAGAAAAAGAGAAAGAAGGAAACAAAAAGGAGCAAAAATGCGAAGTAAACTAACACCTGCTCACAGAAAAAAGTGCTAAGACTAAAGAAAAGTAAAAATCATCAAAAATGGAAACTACAAAAAGGAAAACTGAGTCTGCTGAGACTGTAGTGAGAAGGAGAGAAGAAACAGAAGGAAAAATAGTGAAAGAAAAATAAGATAAAGTGGGAAAACAGCAAAGGAAAGAAAAAAGATAGATAGCTGAGCACTACACTGTGTAACACTGCATCATGCCATAACTTTAAACATGCCATATACACAGCGACGAGGCTGTCCCTCTTCCCTCAGTGTGGGCAGGGTTACCGTGGCCAGAGCGTCTGGGACTAGAACCAACAGTGGCATGTGGGAAGAAAGAGGAGAGAAAGAGAAAAGCAGAAAGAGAGGAGAAGGGAGCAAAGAGAGAAGAAAAAAGAAAAGAGAAAGAAGGGAAAAACACAACTGTGCACACTTAGATGACAACTGTGCACACTTAGATGGTCTATGATGAAAGGAGAAAAGAAAGAGAGGAGGAAAAATAAAGCACAAAGAGGTAACTGATCCCTGCTTTCCTAAATGTGGGCCCAGAGGCATTTGAGTCCTGCCCCACGATGGCAGGTTAGTGTGCCCTTTTAGCACAGAGGTCCATGATACCGGGCAGAAATGCCCTGGTTGACAAGATCACCTTAGAGGCCCAACGGAGGTTTCCTCAGCAACAGTGTTCTATAGAGGGCTATCACAGCTGCCTTGTATGTTGTGCAATCCTCCCACAAGGGAAGACAGAAGTTCCCCCAGTGATTGGGGTTGAGTTGGCTTAGGTGAAGAGTAATGGCCTGGAATCCAGCAGTGACATAGGATAGGGTAGAGCCGGAGGGAAGAGGAATAAGAGAGAAAAGGAAGAAAAAGAGAAAACAAAACAAAACAACACTGTGCCCGCTGAGAATGACTGTATTGGGAAAATAGCAGGGCGAGAGAATAAAGAAAGAAGAAATAGAGTATAAATAAGGAGATAATTCAGGCTTGATTGCCTTATCCTGAAAGTGAAGGAGTTCCAACTATGCCTCAAGGGAACAGGGTAGTGTGACCACTTGTTGTACGTACCAAAGATGGTGGGTGGGATTACCCTGGAAGGCAAGATCCCAGAAACGACCAAGGGTCATTTCCCTGGGGTTTTGAGCACTGGGGTTCACTGGCATGCTTGCCTTGTGCTATTTATAGCACTATGGCAGGGAGGGGGTTATTCTCAGTGCTATGGGGGGGCCCCAGATAGGCAGGTTTCCCCAGCTCTGTGTAGACTCACTGAGTGGGGATTTGGATTTATTAGTATATTCGACTCCTTATGTTCTCCTCGCTGAGAAGTGGCCCCCCCTCCCCCCCAGTCAGCGAAAAGAGAATAGATTAAATTGGCTCCCTGGCTCTGGTCACTGCCTCTCATTTAGTCCCTCCATGGACAGTATCTGAATATCATTCTTTCTTCTCAATCTTTCTGTGGTAGTTCCTACGTCGTACCTTCATCAGAATAGTCTTTGCTTCATTGTATTTGAGACAGCATGATGCATTTTTTAAGGTGTAAAATTACCCACCTGGATCATGTGGAAGTAGTTGACTCTGTCAAGTGATGTGAGAACTTTAAACATGAAGACAACATTATTAAAAGCCAACAACAGCAACAATGACTGGAGAAAAGATGAAAACACTAAAAAAAAAAAGAATAAACTTGTGAAGACTCACATGATTCTCACAGACCCCTGTTTGACCACATCTAAAACTATGTAAGGTACTTTTTCTTTCTCAGTCACAAGGATCTGCTTACCAAAGTCCTACCCAGGATTTTCAGGGTATAATGTTTTCACCTGTGCATGATAGTGTAACTTGTTATCATTTCAGGTCAACTAGTTGTTGTAGAGATTTAGGAATTACTCCCCCTCTCTTGAGTCCTGTGTCTCTCCACTGGTGAGTTTTCAAAGCATCAGAAAAAGAGAACCACAAGAAATAACTAAACAAAAACAAAACAATAGCAAATAAAACTAGTTATTGATTTTTCCTCAAACCCCTATTCTCTAGTAGCTGCTGCAGGAAGGATGAGTATTTGGGTGGCTTTCTCCTCAATTGTCATTGGGGGGTTATCAGTACAAAAGAAAGAGGGGAAAGGGCACATCCACCTACTTGTGCTTTGACCCAGGACAGCCCAGGTGATAAAAGTCTCTGCCAGACCAATATTTAAATTTGCATGGGTAGCTCCAGCTTCTGACATCTGGAGTGCATGGCTTTGGGGCACCATGAAATGAGCTGTGGAAAACCAGAAATGTTTTAGATCCCCTGTGTTAGTTTTATGGAACCTCCCTTGCTGTGTGGAATTCCTGCCTGGCCTGCCCCTTTGTCAGGCTGTCCTCATTACCTTGTGTATGCAAACAGAGAGGCCCAACCAGCTGCTGGACGCACTATCTGTGACCACGTCATTGTCTCATTCATCAGGGAGGGATGGGCTGTGAGAGGGTTTCTCAATTCCCCTGCACAGGCTCTGCGATGTGGGAGTTACTCGGCTGGTACTCAGATGGGGAGGAATTCCCACTTGTCCTTTCTGTTTATTAGATGGGAGTTTTTCCAGTACTGCAAGCCTACTCACTACCCTTTGTTCAGCAATCTGGGGCTCCACATTTCTTGGTGATAAAGGGAACAATTGCACATTGGTCTACATCTCTATCTGTTACCAGCAGTCTAGTCTATACACTTTTGAAGTTGGTGTTTCCTTCTTTCTGAGAGGGTTCAGAGTCCTATCCCAGGTTTGCCCTTTGGGTTAGGCATATAATTTCATAGTGCAAAAGCGTTGGTATAAATTCATCAGAATCTCTATGATGAACAGATGATGACGCCTGTTCCTGTACAGATATATGGTCTCAGTAACCCTGTGTAGGGTTCAAACAAGCCAAACTCTCCTGCCATTGAGCCAATGCTAACTCATAGCGAACCTCCAGCGGGGTTCTGAGATTGTTAACTGGTTATGGGAGTAGAAAGTCCAGTCTTTTTCCAGCAGAGCTTCCAGTGGTTTTGAACTTAGGACCATGTGAATATCAGGCAAAAGCACACGACAGTATCTCCAGGCCTACCAGGGGCTATTCTCAGCCAAAGTGCATTTAAGTGCAGTGAATTTGCATAACCCATTCCAGATGAATTCAACACTCTTTAATTTAAACTCTGTAAAAATGGTAAAGGTCACATCATTGAGAGACTTAAATGGAGTTTCTTTTAGATGTGCTTTGAGTCTGGAGAAGAAAAAACAATCCGAAAGGGCAAGAATAAGGGTGTAGAGTGAGTGGATGTCACTTTAAAGCCCAAAATGCACCTCGCCCAACCTATGATATTTTCAATTGCTTCAGTCGCTGTCCAAAGCTGGACAATGAATAAAAACTGAAAAAAAATCCATTGAATCCACGAATGGGGTTCTTGGCAATTGCGAAGTATACAATAGATTGGCAGAAGAATAAACACACATTTATATGAAGAACAGGCAGTGTGCTTCTTAAACATGAGAATGTCCCTGCCTCTTTTATGCACTCTGCACATGTATCAGGACAGGCTGGTCTAGAGAGCAGAACCGTGTTATTGGGAGAAAGTCAGAGAAAGAGATCAGCAGCCAGACAGATTGACACTGTGGCCACAGAAGTGGCAATGGTCGTGACGCTGGTGCAGGACAGAGTAGTACTGTACAGAGTTGTACTGGACAGGGCTGCTGTAATTTGGAAGGAGATTCACAGGGACTGGTGGTGTAGTGGTTACACATTGGGCTGCAGCCCCCGTAGCTGGCCATGAAAAAGTGCCAGCAGCTCTTCAGGAGAAAAGCTGGCCTTTCTACTCCTGTGAACAGTTATGTCTCAGAAACTCACAATCTCGCCTCGTCATGGGCCAGTGTGGACTCGATGGCGGCGAGTTTGGGGGCTTTGTCTGGTGTGTTTTAACAGTGACATTCATTGAGTCAATTTGGCAACGTGGCATTGCCTTGTTTTGCCGTTATATTAAAGAAATGCCGTGAAGATCATATAATTGCATGTGTATACACACATTAACACATTAATCAATGTTTGTGATAATTCTTGATAGGTTATCTACGACAAAATTTTAGACTGTACATGTCAAGTCAAAAGAGATATATCATATTTGAGCTATATTTCCAACATACAAACATTAACTGGCATTAGGGAATGTGTTTTTGAAGAGACAAAAATGAACATTTACATTGTTTAAAATCATATTTTATCTTTTTATTTATTTTTTATTTTTTTAATTTTTATCTTTTTAAAATGCCACTTAGAAAGCCTTGTTTGCCTAAGCCACTGTGAATGTCATCTGCATTTTAATTCCAATCCCCTTTTAAAAGACCCACCCTATTATTCCATGCTTCTTCACAGAGAGCTCCATCCTGTG
>PVJH01019832.1:0-41900 GCA_004026705.1 Nesogale talazaci
TGCAGATTGTTTCAGGAGTAGAAAGCCTTATCTTTCTCCCTCAGAGTGGCTGGTGGTTTTGAACTGCTGATCTTGCAGTTAGCTCAACACATAACCCATTATGTCACCAGGACATAATTTTTCTAGAATAGGGGTGGGAAACATCCACCCCACAGGGCATGTAAGGCCAGAGAAACCATCATACCAGCTAGCATCACATGCCTCATCAAAGAGCAGCAGTTCCAGCCATCACATTCAAGTCCAGTCTGACTCACAGCGCCCCTAGAGGACAGGGTAGGACTGCCCTGTGAGTTTCTGTGTTAGGCAGGGTTCTCTAGGGAAACAAATCCAGGATATATATGTGTGTATGTATATATATACACATGTATATATATATAGATAATCAGGAAGGAATACAGCAGCTACTAATGAGTTACCATCATTTTCTAAACATTTACTTTCTATTGAGTCCTTGGTATCAACTCCTCTTTTGCTCCATCTTCTACCTACCTCCCACCCCCATGACTCCTTGACAATTTATGAAGTATTTTGTTTGTTTGTTTGTGTGTGTGTGTGTGTGTGTGTGTTTAGCATCACTGCCCTGGTGAGAGTAGGAAGCCCAGCCTTGCTCCTGGAGAGCTGCTGCTGGATTTGAACCGTACCACTAGGCCACCAGGGCTCAGCCAGTATTATGGTTTTCATATCTTTTTTTTTTTTTTGCATCACTGCCCTGGTGGGAGTAGGAAGCCCAGGCTTGCTCCTGGTGAGCTGCTGCTGGATTTGAACCGCCAACCCTGTGAGCTGCAGTCCCGCACACAGCCACTAAGCCACCAGGGCTCAGCTGTTTTCATATCTTACGCAGACCACTGTCTCCCTTCACCCACGTTTCTGTTGTTCATTCCCCTAAGGCTAATTTTTAAGTTGATAATGTTGTAAAGGCCCAAGAATGATGCTATGAATATCCAAACGGCCCTTTAATTAAAAAAAAAAAAAAAGCCCTATCTTTCTCAGGAGGTGCTGTTGGTGGTTTTGAACTGGTGACCTGGAGGACCATAGCCCAATGCCTAACCACTAGGCCACCAGGGCTCCACCCCTGTCTAGAAGCTGCTTGTATCTCCCAACACATCGGGGGCCTTCCAGATTAGAACTCAAGGGCGAGAAAAGAAACCAGCAAGCCCAAGCTCTTGAGGTGCAGAGGAAGTCGCTGCCTGTGGGCATGAATCATGTTAGAAATGCCCTGTTTTCCCTCTCAAGGTCACGTGTTCTCAGCAGTGCTCTAGTCTTGGTCTAGGTAGTCGCTGCAAGAGTGTGTTTTACTTTGTAAAAGTTCGTTCACATGGTGCACTTAAGATGGCTGCCACCTTGTACATGTAGGCTGCTCTTCTGATTTTATAGGTTAATGGGAAAATGTAGTTTTCTCAAAACCATATTATTACTCATTTTAGGAAAGCTCTGGAAAGATCTTTAGAAAAACCTCTCTCTTGCTAAATCTTTGAGTCATACCTGAACTCTGGGCTGATGTCCTCGAGTGTTTCTAGTTCTACATGGAGGCTGGGGTTGGGGAAATTTATAAATTCCAACTCAAGCAGGACAGTAAAAGGAAACCTCTTGGGGGAAAGCAGGCTGTTTATAAATCATCAACATCAGTTATTTTCTCATGAAGCATGTGTTTATAGGCAATTGGCATTGATTTTGCAAAAGATACTCATAGCATGAGATTGCCCACACTGCAAGGAAGACAAGGGGAAGTGAGGCCAGAAGGGTTTCCATTGGGCCAGCGGTGGCTTCTTGTGCATCCTGTGCACTAAAGACAATGTGTATCGCCATGCGCATAGAACTAAAGATAATATTAAAACAATCCCAAGTGAAGGGCTCAAACAGCTTTGCACAAGAATTTAGTAACCATGAGTCTGGTTACGTTCTCAGGACCTGCTGAGACAGTCTCTGCCCAATACCCACATGTGACACACATGCAATTTGCTGAGGAGCATTTTTTGTTTTTAAGAGGGAATCACAAATGCATTTTTAAAATTCTGGACAGGGCTGAGCCCTGGTGGCATAGTGGTTGAGGGTGGGATGCAACCCACTGGTTTGGCGGGTTCAAATCCAGCAGCAGCAAGGCTGGGTAGCGCCTATGACCACCAGAGGGCAGTGATGCCAAAAAAAAAAAATTCTGGACAGAAGTCTAAACTGCTACCATCATCATACCTGAATGGGATTGAAGAGTGCCTCTCAACCAATCACCCCAGGCATGTCCTTGTAGAACCTGAGATCCAGGACCTTCTACTTGGAGATAGTGGCTTTGCAGATGTCATCAAGTTGAGACCAAGGCATCCAGGATTCTGGTGGGCCCTACAGCCTCTGTGGCCAGGGTTTTTATAAAGAGGCAAGGTGGGTATAGACAGAATATCACAAGATAAAAGAGTCAGCCCCAAAGCAAAGAAGAACCTCAGAAGGGCCATCAGAGTCTTCAGAGTTAGCAAGACCTTGGTTTTGGACGTTTATCCTCCAGAACTGGAAAAGAAGATATCTGTGTCGTGGTAAGCCACCTGGTTTGCGTGCGGCCCTTTGTTGCAACAGTGCTAGGACACTATGACAGTGGCTGCTCCTCTAGTCCGTGGTTCTGTGGACAGAATAGTGCTAGTACCTAAGGACTTCTCCGACACAGCTCTGGGAGGAGAGCAGTCAGATAGACATCAGGCTATAATTGCTGCTGGAGGTACACCATGGTCCAAAGCAGGAGGGGATCACAAGTCTCTGAGGATTTGCCTCAACCTAGACAGAGCTGAAGACTTAGAGGACCAGCCAAGTATGGCTGCTGCTGCGTGTCTGTAACTGTTGACTTGGCTCTTCCTTCCTTCCTTGCCTAGCCCACAATTGCTACTCTTGCTGACTTCGAGGCCAAGGAGCAGGGTGGCCTCCTGACACTCCTACTGTGGCTTTCTCCAGGATCTGGAATGCAAGACAGCTGGGTGACCCTGCCCCGGGGCCTCGCCAGAAATGCCTTTCCCCAGAAGTAACCAAACCAGGGGGATTGTAAACTTCTTTGCTAAAGCTAGTGTGATAGTTAGGCTGCGTGCCAACTTGGCCGGGCCAAGGTTCTCAGGAGTTGAGCGGTGAAGGAGGCCTCCCCGATGATGGGACCTAACACAGTGGCATCAACTGCCCTCTGTGATCAGCCAAGCAGTTGTGGGAAGATGACGGTGGAGTGCGCGTGTCACTGTGCTGATGGAAGTGGAAGGCCTACGGCTTGATGCACTGATGCTGCGATGAAGCTGGCTGACTTCTGCTGGGCCTGGGTCCTGCATCTGGTTTGTACCCCTACGGTCCTTTGGACTTGACCCCACGGCCTGCCAAGCTGTCTGCCCATCCCAGGACCCATCCGCAGCCCGCTGATTCGGATATTCCTGCTTCTTCCTCCTGCTTTCTGGTCCAGCAACTCAGTAAGGACACGAGTCAAGAAAAGTCTCCAATTGACATCTGCCCCATGGCCTGGAAGCAAATGTGGCTATAAGCATTGGACTGCGATCCGTTGACTTGGCAGTTCAAAAGCCCCAGCAGCAGCTCCGAAGGAGAGAGACTGGGTTTTTCTGCTCCTGTAAAGAGTTCCAGTCTGGGAAACCCACGGGGCTGCGGGGGGTTGTCACTGTGAGTCGGCACTGACTCCATGGCCGTGAGTGAGACAGCGGCGGGAGTCACTCCTTGGATGTAAATCTCTTTCTTGACATCTCTCTCACTGCTTCTGCTTCTCGAGAGGACCCAGTCGTACACAGCCCAGCAGCCGTTTTCCCCTACCAGGAGAACTCTGGCTCCGACAGCTCCCCAAACTGCACAGTAAAGTAAGCAACAATTCTCTTGACATCGCCACTGACAAGAGCAAACACTAGCGATTCCAGCCCTATGGAGAGCACCTCTTCATGAGAGGAGGAGAGGATGTGCTTAAGATGAACGGTTTGCCCCTGTGAGATTCCTGTAGCTGAACACTGGGCTTGGATTAATCCTTCGCTCTGCCTTTAAGTGGTTTGTTTTATGGAAGGCATGTCCAAACCCTTTTCTAATAGGCAATGCGCATAACAATAGATTATCGAGGGACCCTGAAATGGCAGATTCCCACCCCCACCCTGCCCACTGAGGAAGAATTTCAACTAGAGCGTTTCATTAATAAGGTGTAAACATCGCTTCATTCTCATCCCACTTCAAAAGCAAGTAAGCATAAAGAAAATAGTCAAGGCAGCAGGTGCTGATATTCTAGAATCTCACCATGCAAAGGCAGAATAAACCAAGTGGCCCATTAGCCAAGGACTTCAGGGGCATGCTTGGTTGCTCCCCGTCTCTGTAATTAGATGCAGAAGTTTTAGCCTACAGGTGAGTCTCCAAGAGCAGCGAGTGTTTTCCCTCTGCTGGTAGGTTGCCTGAGACCTTTGTCTTTGCAAGGGATTCCAGCTGCAGACATCTTATTCAACCTACTTTCAGATCTGGAAACCAGAGGAAGGGGGAGGATCACTTGATGCCCCAAAGATGGCCTTTTCAATCTCCTTGTATGCACCCTAAAACTTGACAATGGAAAAGGAAGACAGAAGAACGGATGCTTTCCAACTGTGGTGCTGACTGCAAGTACGATTAAGTCCTCTGTAGAAGAAACACGACTAGACTGGACCTTAGATGTGCAGCTGGTGAGCGTGCAGCTCGCTGACTTTGGACTTGTAGTCAGGAAAGGCCAGAAGCTAGCATAGGTCATCGTGGCTGGCAGAGCCGTGAAACCGAAGCCAGCTCACTGCCACTGAGTCGATGACTGATAGCACTCTATGTGACCAGGTAGAATGGTCCCTGTGAGTTTCTGAGACTAGCTTTTGCAGGAGTTAAAACAAACAATCGAAACACATCTTTCTCCCTCAGGGCTTCAATTTGCTCACCTTGCAAGTGGCAGCCTGACTCATCACCGCTACACCACCAGGGCTCCAGCACAGCAGAGGCTCAGGCAAAATGAGGAACATTCCCCAAGGGATGGCCTGACCCACTCATCACAACAAGGGATTCAAACATACCAACGGTCATGAACAGGGCACAGGAGCAGGCAACCTCTCATTCTGTTAGGCAGAAGGCGGCCATGAGTGAGAGCTGCATGGACAGGCAAGCGACAACAACGCTCCCTCCTTGAGAGAGGGCAGCCCCAAATCTCTTACAGGCTGCAACAGAATCTCCCGTCAATTTGCAAAGGAGTGGAGTCTAGCCTGTCCATCAAGGCATAGCCAAGGAGGCCTCGGTGTGGATATGGCCTTCTCTCGAGGATTCTGGAAACTCCTGGGCTCCTCCCTGGAGGTGGGAGACTCTCTGCCTCATCTTTCTGTTGACAAGCCACATGGAGCTCCACTGATGAAGCCAGAGTTCTGGGGCCTGAGGTGCCACGTGGAGACCCGTGCCAGTGTTGAGGTGCTTCCACCACTACTTGATTCACAAAGCTTTCCACCCACTGGTCTGTGAGCTTTCTTCCTGCAGTGAGTGTTGTTGCATGCGCTGCGTGAGGCTGAGATGTTTTCTTAATGCACAATTCCTCTGTGCTGTAAAGTTCTCTCTTACTCATATATGAGTTGGGGTGGCCATATAATCTGGTGTCAGTTTGGGACTTGAGAGAATTAAGAATGAAGGGGTGGAGTCTAGGCTGTCAATCAGATCATAGCTAATGGGGCCTCTGTGTGGGCATGGCTTTGAAATCTGGTTTTCCCTCCTTGGAGATGGGAGAGACTCTCTGCTCACTCCCGGAGAGACACTCTACTGACAAGACACCTGACCCTACATTGATAGGCCCCGTGTCCTGGGAGCCAGAGAAGCCACGTGGAGACACCTGTAAGTGCTGAGATACTTATTTTTTTTTATTTTATTTTTCCTTATGGCTTAATATATTTTTTGTTTTGTTTTTGTGGGCATCACTGCCCCTGGTGGTCGTGGGCGCTACACAGCCGCCGCTGGATTTGAACCGCCAATCCTGTGGGCTGCAGTTCCGCACTCAACCACTTTCGCCACCGGGGCTCAGCCCAGTGCTGAGATACTTATAATGCCACTGGATCTACAAGACTTCCCACTCACTGGCCTGTGATCTTTCTGCATTCGACATCATTGTGTGTGTTTCGTGAGTTTGAAGAGAACTGTATAGTTTGGTATTGGACATATGAGCTAATATTGAACTTATGGACTTGATCTGGACTAGGCTGGAATGTATATAAACTTCTTTCTTATTCACATATGAGTCTCTATGAATTTGTTTCTCTAGTCAACCCAGGCTAAATCACAAACGCAAGCACTAAGTGGGCAGTTAGTACATATTTACAAAGGGATTGCTGATAGCAGGTGTACAGGAAGTGATAAAGCCAGGAAATAGCAAAAGTCAGGGCAACAGAGACTAACAGGCCCCTTGCAGCATAGAGGAAGTGGGGGAGGTCCTGGCTCTATCAGGAGCTGTGTCATCTGGGCAGTTCTCTGCTTGTCAGTTTCCTTAGCAGCAAAATAGACCCAATAATACTCACTGTGCCATTTAGCAGGATGTTGTACAAATAGAACAACACTGTGGATATAAAAGTGGCTTGAAAGGAAGCGCACACAAAATGAGTATAGAAAATAATTTTTAAAACAACAACAGAATTCACTTATAAAAAGACATCTTGGGAAAAAAATGGGGATTTATTTATTTCAAACATGGAAGTAGGCATTAAGCAGGGTACCTGGGTGGCACAGTAATTTGTGCCTAATTACCAGCCTGTCTTTGTCTGGGTAGACCAGAGAAATAAACCCATAGACACTCATATGTGTATAAGCAAGAGTTTTCTAGAAAGATAATTGTACATTAAGAAAGCATCCCAACCCAGTACAGTCCAAGCCCATAAGTCCAATATTAGCCCCAATGTTCCATACTAATCTATAAAGTCCTCTTCAGACTCACAAAACACATGCAATGACGCCAAATGCAAGAAGATCACTGGCCAGTGGGTAGGAAGTCTTTTGGATCCAGTGGTGTTATAAGTATCTCAGTACTGGCAGGCCTCTCCACGTGGCTTCTCTGGTTCCATCAGCCTCTCTCCATGTGTCTTCTCCACAGGGATGTCACAGGGAGTCAGTAGAGTGAGTGTGTGTCTCATGCCTCCAAGCAGGATAACCGGAGTTGCCAGAATCCTCAGGAGAAGGCCATGCCCCACAGAGACCTCATTGGCTGTGTCCTGATTTACAGGCAAGACTCCACCCCTACACTCTGAATCCTACCATTGACCAGATTATGTAACTAACACACAACCTAAAAGCTGCCAGTGCCAGCCTGCCCACAGCAGCAAGGCCTGCTGGCTTGTGTGGAGATCACAGCTAAGGCAGTCAATGTAACGCCATGCTCTGGAACACAGGAAGCAGAAGCAGTTTGACGACCATGGGTCTGATCGGAGGTCATTGTTAATTTTCTTCTATTTACTGATGCATGGTGGTTATTGAGCGTCTTTTAGAGCTCACGATGAGATATGGAGAGATGCAACGATCTGTCTGGGGTTGCTTCCAAATTCTTCACCAAATGAAAAGAGAAAGGGACAGACAAAGTGGGGGCAAAAATCTGGATCTGTATTGACGTGGGGTGAAAGCAACATGAGTACCCAGGAGTTTATGATACCCTTCTCTCTACTTTTGTGCATATTTGAAATTCTACAGGATTTAAAAAAAAAATCAATACCAGAACAAAATTTTCCCTAGCTGCCTAAGAAACTTGACTGCTGGCCGTCTTCCAGCTGCAGAATATCTGTTTCCTTCCCAAGGCCTTTCCACCTTCAGTGACCCAACAGTCAAAACTCACAGCGACCATAGGACAGACCAGCAGGGGCCGAGGACTTAGGAAGAGACCAGGAGAGGTCAGGCAAGGAGCCCAGAGGAAGTGCAAGTATCCTCAGGGAATCCATGGCTGGGGAGCATCAAGATGTCAGCTGATGGTAAGGTCAAGTGCTTTGTCTTCAAACCTGAGTTTCATAGTCTGCCTTGCCACTGACCCTAGACCATTTTTTAACACATAGTCACAGGGAGATGCACAGATGCAGGTGCACACACAGACACAGTGCACTTACCACTTAGATCCCATCCTCTTGGAAGGCGAGTCCTGAGAGCCACCACAGGCCCCTGACTGGAGGGTGGGGTGGGGGAAAGGGATGTATTTGCCATCGGTTTGATGGTCATCTCAGGGGATAGATTCTAGGACCCAGAGAGGAGAAACGGACAAAGGGAGGCGGTCTGTATTGTACCCCAGCCCGGGACCAGTGAGTCAGGCAGGCAACCTGGCAGGAAAATGAACTATTTCTCTAGGGCCCTAACCCTCACCCCTGACCGTTTAGTATATCATATTTTGTCAGCAGCACCACACATAATTGAATAATCCCACCCACGGTCGCCAAAGGGCTTTTGGGGGTTCAGGATGGATGTGCTGGAGCTGGTGTAGGGGAGGAGGCTGGGATAATGGACCTGGGCTCAAGTTCTCACATGGACTCACCCAGCCATAAGCACCAGCACTTGGTAGCTTTTCCCCTTCTGCAAAAAGCAGCTGCAGAACAAACAGTCAAGGATTCTATGGGGTGAAATAAATTGGGGTACTTCCTGCCTTTCATGCATCTCTCACTCTCCCAGACTTGACGTTTCTTCACTACACTATTGTTGAGTAGTTCAATACCCTTTTCGTCTGCTTCCCCTCCCCAGTTTTTGAAGTGGGGGGGGGGGGAGGCTTTCTTGGGCCATGGGTAGGAAGTGAGGTGATGGAAAGGAAGGTATGGTATTGGTCTCTTGTGATCATTTCTATTCTGGTGTTGTTCATAGAGACATCTGCCAAAGGTAACAATACCCAAAGAGCTTCCCCGCTGGGGGGAGATGGGGGTAGGTGGAGGCGGGGTGGCAATTAGAGCCAGTTATGCGGGTACAAGTTGCAGGCGCAGGGGCTATGGCAAACGAGGAGTGCTTCCTCCCCCTCCACCCCCACCGCCGTCACTTGTCCGGGAGCGCAAGTCCCAGGGGTCCAGAGGCGGCGGAATGACACTCCCAGGAGGCGCCGCCGCAAATCTGAACTGAGGGTGGACAAGCAAGCGCAAGGCGTTCCTGCCGCCGCTTTCGACGGGATGCCTCTGGCGCTGGGGCGGGGGCGCAGTTCAGAGGCTGCCGCGGGGCGCTCCCTGCCCTCGCCGCGGCAGGATTTGCTCTCCCTGCGGGGACCCTGCGTGCTGAATCGTCCCTCTCCACAATGCCCTTTCTCTGCCGCTCCAGAGCTAACAGAGAGCAAGGGAAGCGAAAGGGAAGGGCGCCTGGGGAGCGATCATCTGCCTTTTCCGCAGGAGAGACCCCTGGCCTCCCGCGCTCTGTCTGGGATGCCTGCCCAGTGGGAGCCAGCGCTCCCCGGCGCAGCCCCAGCGCCCCCCAACCCCAACCCGACCTCTCCCAGCCCGGCGCGCTCCACATTCCCCAAACCACAGCTCCACGCGCCCCGGCAGTGCGCACCGCCCACCCCCCGGGTCCCTGGAGCTCCCCCACTCCCCTGCAAACCACGAGTGGGGCCCTGGCACGGTCCTCAGCGCCCCTGTACCCTCCAGGGCATCGAGTGCCCACGGAGACTCGACGGCTCTCTCCAGCCTGGCCACGGGAGCTCCCGGGGACAAAAAAAAGGAGACACCCGGATCCCAGGGCTTCCCGCGCCGCCTGGAGCAGGGGAGGAGGGGCTGGCTGGGCCCCCGGAGTCGGGAGGACGCCCGTTCACTCGCGTCTCTCTAGCAAAGAGCCTGCGGGACCCCAAACGCAGCTGGGAGCGGAGCCTGGAGATCTCCCAGGGGCGCCCCGCTTTCCAGAGAACCGCAGTGAGGCGGGGACACGGGGGTCGCGCTCTTACTTGGCAGTGGGGGTCCGCACTGGCTGGTGTGGTTCCAGACTCCCAGGGTGGCCGTGCTCCGCGCCCCTAGCCCTGAGCCCCTGTGCGAGCCGAGCGGCGAGCCGGGCAGAGCTCTGCGACCGTCGTGGAAACGGCGAGCTCCAGTCCCTGGTCTGCGCGCTTCCCGAACTTTTAACGGGACTCCGAAGGCAAACCCCTCCCTTGGCCCATCCCCTTCCTTGGAAGCGGCCACGCAGCGGGTCGGGCCACAGGCCCCTTTTGTTGTAATCCGAGAGCGGTCACTCCCCGGGCCAGAGGGAGCTTTGCGGAGGGAGGGCGGGGCGGGGGGTGGGGTAGGAGCAGAGAGGACCGCGGCGCGCCAGCCGGGCAGCCCTCTCGTGCCCCTTTGCGCCCAGGTTTCCAGAGTCTGAAAGTCAGGGAAGGGGCTTTTCCCCTGGGAGACTCCTCAACCCCCTGCCCTCGCTAGGTTCTCAGAATTTAACCCTTCGGTGTTCTTACGCATTGGCACTAGGTTAGGGCCCCTGCTGGGTGCATCTGCTTATTCCCAGAGCATATAGTAGGTGTTCAGTAAACAGAGGAGGAATGAAAGAGCTACACACACACACACACACACACACACACACACACGTCCTCCTCTCAGAGGTGAAAGCATACAGGCGCTTGCAGCAAAGCTCATCTGAGACCTTGGTCCTATGTCTCACCCCTGGGTGATCAGTCTTTTCCTTTGTTAATGGAAGGCTTTGGACTCAGTGACCTCTAAGGTCCCTCCATGGCAGATTAGCAAGGCCTATCCTTGGAGGATCGAGCTGGACGCAGCAGCCATGGGGGTGGGGGTGGGGGAGCATTGTGCAGAAGGGCTGATGTCCAACACTGGTGGCAGTGTGTGTGTGTGTGTGTGTGTGTGTGTGTGTGTGTGTGAGGGGGTTGGAGAGTGGCCCACGTAGGTCTCCAAAACAAGAAAGGAAACCTTCTCCGTACAGTAGGACACACACACACACACACGCACACACACGCACACACACACGCGTGCGCGTCTTCCAGTAGATTCTGACAAATGTTGACCTCATGTGTGTCGCTGAGTACATCTGTTCTTCCAGGACTGCATTTGGGAAACAGATGGTCAGCCTGATGCTTCCCTGGTGCTTCTGGCGGAACTTGAACTGCCAGGCTCTCCATTGTTAGCTAGTCTGAAAGGTGCCTTCCAGAGACTCCTCTGTGGGAGGCAGCCCGCTCTAAAGTAAGGCCAGAGTCTGAGGTCCAGGAATTTTTGAAGAGGCACGTAGGCCTCTGTGTAGGCAGAACCTCCACCTCTCGGGTAGTGACTCCCAAATCTTAGCTTCCTTCGTGGATTCCTGGGTTTAGTAGACATGTAAATCCGTGAGCATCTCAGACATTTCATCTTAGGCCTCTGAATATTCCACTGGGTGAGCACTAACAGTGCCCAAGCATCCGTAAAGCAAAGCCCACCTTAGCTCCTGTGAATTCTCCCAGGCAGAAATGAGGGTCTCCTTAGGCTCTTCTTTTTTCCCTCCACAGTAAAGCAATTGCCTGGCCCAATGGACACTGGACTCCCTGTTCTTCGAGATGTCCCTGAGGCTCCAGCCCCTGTGAGCCTGTCCACACACTGCCTGCACTACACCCACTCCCACAGCCTCAGGAACTAATTCTTGTTTCTTTTCATGCAGTCCTCCGACCCCTCTTGATAAAGCAGTAAGCATTAAGGTATGCAAATAAAGGGAGGGGAACCCCTACACATAAACAAGCCACTTTAAAAATGATGCTCTTTCTGGTTATGAAGAAAAGCGAACTTTTTGTGGGACATTCAGAAAACACGCAGTGGCATAAGGAAGAGACTGGTCACCCCTAGGTAAGCATTTCAAATGCTAATGTTTCCTTCCTTCTGGATCTTTTGAAACTAACTTTAAATATAGTTGTGGGAGCCTGCTTCTTTTTGCAATGGTGTTCTGTGTACCTTTTTCAGTGTCAATGTTTAATGGCCATTTTCAGAGTCTAAAGCACCCATACTTTATGGAGCCGTTTTCTCTACCGCTGGGCATTAAGTTATTTACAGCTTGAAACTGTTATAAATTGCACAGGAATCTTTTTGGAAGTGTTATTTATTGAGCAGCTACTATGTAGCTCCTGGTAATGGTTATAAATGAGAGGCTCGGAGAGGTTAGGTGATTTTCCCAGGATCAAGCTGCGGCAACTAACAGAATGGACTGCATGTTGACTTGCCAATTGCAAGATCAGCACTTCGAATCCATCAGAAAGATGAGACTTTCTGCTCCCATAAAGAGTTAGTCTCGGCTGAGCACCAGTGGCGTAGTGGTTGTGCCCGGGACTGCGGCCCACTGGGATAGAGGTTCAATTCCAGCTCCACTAAAGGCTGGGCCTCCTACTCCCACCACCAGAGGGCAGTGATGCCCCCCCCCAAAAAAGCCAACCAATACAAAGTAAAAAAAACCCCAAAACAAACAAACAAACAAAAAATCAAAACCAAAAACCAACCAAGAAAAGTTACAGTCTCAGAAACCCACAGGGTAGATCTAAGGAAGGCTGGTATGAACGGAATTGACTTCAATGGCAGCCAGTTTTCTTGAGTTTGGGAATAACTAACGACCCCATGTGCAAGCACTCATTGACCCTGGAGATTTCAGGAATCCAATCTTGGCCTCACCGTGCTCCCAGGAGCAAATGAGTCTGGGAAAAGTGTACAGAATAATAGCTTTTTGATGGCGCCTTGTGGAGGTGAAGTGCTGACTTGGGAGATGACCTCAGAAATTCTTATCTCGAAAGGGATTGTGTTAGAAGTTCCTATGCAGCATGCAAGAATAATGTGGAACAAGACTGAAAATCATGAAACAGATCAATCAGGCCCACTGGTCGGAAAGAGACTGGTGTGGCCCCCATGACTTACCATCAGGCCTGGAACTAAACTCACTTCAGCTTTAGAACAACCAACCAGTAAGATCAAAAGGGTCACATTTCCCCAGGGACAAAGGTCAGAGGGTTAGGGAGGAAGGAGGAATAGTCAGGAAGCACAAGGAGGAAGTGAGAGAAGTATGGCACTGAAGCGATGGATACCTTCAATCAGAATGTGTGTGGATGATTGAACAGAAAAGGGCCATCTGCCCTGGAGACATTCACCTCACTCACAATAAAGTCGTCTGTTTTAAAGAGGCAGGGGCCCTCTGTTAGCCTGTGGTAATTAGATTTTACATACACTTGCCCTTCACCATCCTCCAACAGGGGCTGTTGTCTGCTCCCGGGAGGGGGCCCGTGGACCTGGAAACACGTTCCCACCACCCTCGGATCCACAGGACTCTGCCTCCACCAGCCCCCTGCTTCCCACTCCACCTTCTGGCCAACTTCCGGAGTCTGAAGTGGACTCTGGTGAGCATTGAACCTACGGACTTGAGTTGGACCAGGCTGGGACACCTTCTTGATAGAAAAGTACTTCTTGTTACAAAGCTTTCTCTTATCCTTCGATAAGTATCACTGGTTTTGCTTCTCTAGACTTGTCAGCCCAACATGTGGAGGAAACACAATGAGGAATGTGTGCTTTATGATGGCTTTAGAACACAGCTGCTGCAATCAGAGGACTGGGTTCAAATACACCACTGACTAACCTAGACAAGCGAGGCCCTACCCTCAACTGCCTCCCTGTAAGAGTAAGTGAACTAGATGCACACAAGGGCCTTCTAAGCAAACCTAGCGTGCAGTACCTAGTCAAAGTCTCTGTCCATGCAATGCTGCAGGAGGGGCTGTGGAGAGACAGGGCAGAAGACGCCCGCAGACTCCCAGTGTGCCCCCAACCCCTCACTTCGAGGTGCAGACTGGAGAGTAACAACAGCATCCTGCTGCTCACTGGACAGGGGCAATTGGGAATACCTTTGTGGCAGTCATGTGCTTATTTTAGTTTCATGATTGAGATGTAGGGGTGGAGTCTAGCCTGTTAATCTGGAGATAGCCATTGAGTAGCCAATGAGGCCTCTGTGTGGGCATGGCTTTCTCCTGAGACTTCTGGGAAATCTCATGATATTTCCCTCATGGAGATGAGAAGCTATCTCCCCAGCTGTTGGGAGTTAGTCTCAGAGACAATGAATCATGGACAAGACAAGATGGTAGCATCCGAGGAGCTGGAGCTGAAGGAACCAGAGGAGAAGCCACATGGCCTTAGCCTGATGGGACCAGACCTCTGAATCTGGCAAAGCCAAACAAATGAAATCACCGTGATCTGAAATAATAACCTTCAAATGTTTTCAATGTGACTTCTGTGGTCAGCAAACTGTGGGCTAGCTGGCGTAGAGAGAAGATCCCAGATGAGGGGGCGTGTCCCATGAGGTCCACTTAACTTGGGCACCCCTAAGCTGTACATTAAACAGCACCACGACAAACTCACAGTCGCCTTGATTAAACAAAAACATCAAAATGGGAGCTTTGGTTTCCCAACACCCTCATAGAAATCTATACAAGCCTGCAGCAGCATGGCCAGGAAGTCCTGTGACCTTCAATGTGCTCCACAGCCAAAAGGCAGTTTGGGGAGGACTCACATGGCCTTACTCTGAAATGTTCTTTGAGTTGGGGGGACAACAACCCCTCTGAAGGGGCTGATCAGGGCTGTTGGGCTGATGAAGCAAGCAGACTCCAGGAGACTCTTGTAGGCTCACAGAGGGATGGGAGCATTCATGGGCGGAACACTCCTTGGCTTCACAGTCCCAGCCTTTTTATCACCAAAGCAGCAGCTTTCCATTTCCTCGAAACTTCTCTTTCTAACAAGCCCTTGTGATCATTCTATGTCCTTTAAGAAAATGATCGAGGTCAGTCCTTTGGAATCCCAAACAACCTATGGCCATACCACCCCGAACACGCCCGATCTTGTCTGGAATCCCAAACAAATAGCTCCTGGACCCCCCTGGAGCGGGCCTAGCAGATATCAGAAGCCAGTGTGTTGATGATACCCCTTTTGAAAGGCGCCTTAAAGCGACAGAGACAAGCGTGCAGACAAGCTTAAACACATTTAATTTGGAATGAACTCACGCAAGTGTGACCTGAGAGTACAGACACACACTTTGGGGCTAGCTGTCACGTTTGTTTAGTCTCTGCTAGTGGACCCGAAGTTTCTTATGCACAGAAAGCACGTGTCAACGTTGCATGAACCCCCAGGACCACTCCAATACTGAGGAGTGTGCCTGGTGCAGATGGCGGCCACGAACTCAGACAGACGTAATAGCACTCGGCAGCCTGTAACACATTCTGGAGGTAGAAATAATTCTGGTCGGTGTTAGCAATGATGACTCACACGAATTAGAAGGGAGAAAGGAGCAGTTTAAATTTCTGGTGCTGAATGAAGAAGGCTTCCACATTGTACACTTGTTAATTTACAAGGGAGTGAAACAGGCAATCCAGCCTGAGGACTGGAAGGCCATGGAAACAGGAACACATGGAGCACAGCCCGAGGCTGCAACACATGGCTTTCTTAGGGAATGTATTCCTGGCAGAGCGTTCAACAGAGTAAAAGGGTGTGTACGAGACTTTATAGCGTTAGCCATAATGAAACCCACTAAACATCAAGGAATGGTCAAACGAAAGGAGATATAATCATATAATAAAATAATGCCCACATGTCCTTTAAAATGATCTTTCTGGGGCTGAGCCCCGGTGGCGTAGTGGCGTAGTGGGACTGCGGCCCACTGGGACAGAGGTTCAATTCCAGCAGCGGGGCTGGGCCTCCTACTCCCACCACCAGAGGGCGGTGATGTCCCCCACCCCCCACAAAAATGATCGTTCTGAATCGTATGTGGAAATGTACAAATATGTAAGGTGAAATGCAAAGGGAACAAGTCACGGTGGCACCGTGATTAAGCGCTCCCCCTGCCGAAGGCCAGGTCTGTGTTCCACCGCCGCGCCTTTCTCCCTGGAAGAGAGCTGGGGCAGTCCGCGTCCACCAGGAACACAGCCTTGCAGAGCCAAGGGGCCACTCCACTCTGTCGGATGGGGTCGCTGTGAGTTGAAATCAACGTGGTGGCAGTGGGTTTGAACTCGGGTGATTCGAAGCGAAAGGTCAGATTTCTGATGATCAGGTTTGCTGGGATCACATGTTGTAAATAGCTGCAAGGCCAAAAGGTTCCTCGGAAGCGCAGAAGGAATTATGTCAGCATGACATTATTGTTGAATGATGTTTCAATGCCAGAATGCTAGCTGCCGCACCCTGTTCCCCATTCTTCTCCTCCAAAAAAAGTTAAAAAGTATAACATATGTGGCCAGGACTGACTGTTGTCCACCCTGGAGACAGGACTGACCTTTCTTGGGGACATCCATCCCCAGTCTTCTGCCCCTCCCCTACTCAACACCACGTCTTCCCCTGTATCTTCCCACTTGATCAGCTCACAGGCCTCCTGGGCCCTCAGAACTGACTAAGTCAGATGTGGAAACTCTGAGTCTCCTCAGGGACAGGACTCTGACTAATTAGACCAAGCCTGTAGAATGGTCAATGCCACCTCAGTGCGGCCACACTTGAGGTCCCCTTCTTCTGGGGAATCCTCCTTGGCTCAGCACTCTTGTCTTTGAATGTTGTAGTCTGTGCTCCCTGAGGATGCCTCTTTACCTAAGCCACGAGAGTCTGCGTGCCACCTGTCGGCTTTGCCAGTCAGCTCATGTGTTCAAGAGCAGAGCTCTGTGAGTCTCTTGATGATCGTGGTTTTAAAGGTAATCACCAGAGGGCTTGTACAGCTTGGATAGGCTCACACTGCCAACCCTTTCATCATCAGCCACCTGCACACCGTCTTTTACATGGCAAATGCCAAGGATTCTGGTTCTACGAGTGTGAGCACCACGAATAGGGTTGTAGCCATGGTGCCTCCTACGTTCGACTATCCATTAAGATGGCCAAGCTCTAAGAAGGCAGAAATGGTTGACTTCTTCATCTGTCTCTTGGACTGTCGTGGGGGGTGGATCCACTTATAGGTACCATGTCAGTGACAGGTGTTGTGTTTCCTGAAGAGAGAAAAAAGCTGACGACATTCCAGGCTACCACACTTCCCCGCAGGACAATGGTGGGGACAATGCTTGGTGACAAGGGGCCAGAAGGGTTGCCTCAGGCATCTTGGTTGTCATCAGACTTGGTGCTGGAGCTGGGAGCACAGATCCTCCGGCCGACTGCCCTTCAACGTGTAGAGGAACATGGAGGAGGGATAAAGAACACCTGCGGAGAAAGGACAGCTGGGAGCTGATCTCTAAGTCAGGTGCTAGCTCCCTAAACATCATTTCAGTAAGCCAGGGGATCGCAGGCCCTACCAGGGTTCTTCATTTGAGTAGTCCGCCCCAGTTTTACATGTTGGGCAGCTATTCACAGGGTCAGCAGTTCAAAACCACCAGCCGCGCTTGGGCAGAAAGACAAGGCTCTCTACCCTCATAAAGAGTTACAGTGTCGGAAATCCACACGGGCAGTTCGACCCAGTCCTAGGAGTTTGAGTTTGGATTTGAGGTAGATTTGCTTTCATGGGGTGGGGGCGGGAGTGTGGGCTGGGAGGTAGATATAAGGACAGACCTTTGTCAAGCAACAACCCAGAGTTCATTGTGTGGTTTTCTGTTCTTTGTGTTCCTTTGTTGACATAGCCAAGGGCCACGCCTACTTCTCCTCCTGACCTGTTTGTCTGGGTCTGGATGAGAGCATGAGGTTGGCCACTGAGGGCTGCCATCTCTGGGGGCCCCATCCACAGAAAGAGCACCCACCAGCTGCTTTTCTGTCTTCATACCCCTAAAGTCCACTCTAGTTCTTGCATGGGCTCTCAAGAAGAAAGAGGCACCCAGTCCCCAGAGGTGAAGTCAGTGGCCCCAATTTCAGTGGTCCTGTGTGGCCACGTGGCCACATGACTCCCAGCCCCTATGTGGCTTCCATGTGTCATTTGGCTCAGAATGTAGCCAGCTCCACTGCACGTGGACACGTGGGTAAAAGATTGGGGAGGAGCAGGGCGAATGCTGGCTTCCTCCTGGAGGACAGTGCCCCCAGGTGGTGCATGCCTCACACAGCAATGAATGCTTCAGGGACAAGGAAATTTATGGAGGCTCTCAGCAAAGCGCAGATGATTAACACTGGACTACTAACCAAAAACTTTGAGGTTCAAAGTCACCAAGACATTCCTCAGAAACAAGGCCTGGAGATCTGCCTCAAAAAGATGACAGCCTTGAAATCCCCACGGACCGGGTCTGCTCTGCACAGGCACCGGGAGTCCACATAGGTCGGGGTGGGTTCAATCCCAACTAACAATCACCAGGAAGGGTGCGCAGTGGTCCAGACACTCCAGTGACAGACAGGGAAAGAGAGGCCCAGAGAGGTCTACTGACCCGACCACTGGCACCCAGGGATCCACAGCAGCACTGAGGCGGGACCCCCAGGTCCCCTGCCCTTGAGATCCCGATCACATCTCTGTGAACTGCACCCACCACATGTGTACGCTTCAGGAGTGGTTAGGCTTCCTCCATCTCCCCCGTCCCTTTCAGGAAGCAGCCGTTTTATATTTGGGCTCTTGGTCACAAGGAGTCCTAGTGGATTAACATCGATAGACTGTGAACTGAAAGATCGACACCTCCAAACACACACACACACACACACACACACACACACACACACACACACACGGCAGCTCTGCGCTGTCTGTCTGCCGCACTGCTCTGTTGGTCTCCGAGTCAGAAAGGAGGGCTCACAGACACCACCACTGTCACCCACTGGGAACCATCCCTTTCCTCGGTGCTGACCCACTGATCATGAACCCTCTCAGGGAAGCAAGTTTAAGAGCGGAAAACTCCTCTCTAAGGAAGAAAGAGGGCCCAGGTAACTTCAGGGGTGACCCCTTGTGGAGTTCGGGGCACCGGAGCCAGAGCCACGCGACCTGCGCTGAAACCTTCACTCACCCGCCGTGAGCTGTGGGAACAGAAGCTGGTCACAGAATGTCTCAGCGCTCCCCCTGTGCGCTCACCCCCACCTGTAAAATGAGGAGCTATTGCAGAGACTGATTATCAGGCTGGAATGAGTCTGTGCATACCAAGGGCGTAGAGCAGCGGCCGGCTGCTGTCAGCTAGTTTTAAACCGATTTAGAAAGAGGTGTCACATGAGACAAAGTGACTTTCAGGTGATTGTTTCCCACTGATAACCAAGAATGCCGTAATATCACCAAGTGATATGTTACGTGTGTGTGTGTGTGCTTAGAATAGAAAGGATTTCCAAGGTGGGGAAGGCGAACTAGAAATGATATGAGGGGCCAAGCCAAGGGTCAGGTTGACAACCACTCTAGTTGACCTCATGCATTTCCCGGCAGAGCTGTGCACTATCGGGTTTTCCATAGCTAATTTTTTTTGGGGGGGCAGATCTCCAGGCCTTTCCTCTGAGGGACCTAGGGCTGGAGCCTAGTGTCAACTGATTGCACCATTCAAGGACTGAAGCTCCCATAAATATTAAAAACCAAACCAAGCAGTAAGAAGTTCGTGCAAAATGCCTGGTCCCTTGTTGTGAGCTGAGATCAGACCAGCAAGTTCCTATCAGGTAGGGCGGCGTGGATTCTATGAGGGGGGTGTGCATGGGGAAGGGAGGGCTGAAGACTGGATAGGGATGAAGCAGACAGAGAGGGAGCGGTCAGGGGATGAAGAACACCTGCCAAAGGGGAAACACCCAGAACAGGAGGTGAGCTTTGCAAACATCTGCTGCTCCCTCAACCTTCCACTGCCCCCTTCCCCAGGAAAGTGCCCTGCTGGGAAAAGAGGGAGACTCAGCCCGCATAGTTGTGTCCAGGAAGAGCCAAGTGCAAACCACTGGCTCCAAGCTCACCCCCGGACACCTGGCTTTGCCGATGCTGACCATGGTTGTCTCAAAGATGCAGCTAAACGTGTCAGGGGGAAATTGGAGCTTTTCTGCAGAGGGACGCGCTGGCATCTGGCAGGGCCCATGCTCCAGGCCGCAGCCCAGCAGGCCTTGTCCAGCTCCCAGAAAGAGCCGGAGCTGCTGCCCAGGTAGAGCAGGGTTGGCTGAGGACACAGCCGGACAGCGTGGCATCCTGGCCACTGGTATTTATGAACGCTCCTGTCTGCCCAGAACAGTCCATCCCCGGAGGGGGTGCAGGGGAGGCCACTCCTATTTCTTGGGGAGAAAACCCAGGATCAGCAAGTAGAGGGTAGTGACTCGATTCTCAGTAGCCAGCTGGTCAGCCAGAAACTGGAGAAGATGGTAGGTGCAAGAGGCCAGCATTAAAAAGAAAAAGCGCCCCAGTCTCCCTGGGCTTGGTCACTAGAATGGCAGGAGAACACAAAAGAGGCTTCCTGTCCAGGCCATAGCTGCCACGCCCGACACTGTGTCCTCCTGGAGTTTGCTTCTCTGTCCCTCGGAGTCACACCCTTTCCCACAGAAGCCACCTCCCACCATCCTCATCACAGGTTCACTCACCCAGCTCCAGAGATCTATCTGCCTTTAGGATGAAGGAGCCCGTGTGTGTGTGTGTGTGTGTGTGTGTGTGTGTGTGTGTGTGTGTGTGTCTGGGTAGACTAGAGAGACAAATTCATAGACACTCATGTGTAGGAGAAAGACCCTTATTTACGAGAGTAATTGAATATTGAGAAAACATCCCAGCCCAGCCCAGATCAAGTCCATACCTCCAATATTAGCCCATATGTCTGATGTCAAGTTGTAAATTTCTATTCAGACTCACACAGCATATGCAATGATGCCGAATGCAGGAAGATCACAGGCCGGTGGGTGGAAAGTCTTGTGGATCCAGTGGTGGTGGAAGCATCGCAGCGTTGGCAGGGGTCTCCACGTGGCTTCTCTTGCCCCAGGTCTCTAGTGTAGCGCCATGTACCTTCCCAACAGGAATGTCTGACAAGAAGTAGAGAACCCTGGCCTTTTCCCTATTGGGGGAGGGGGGCGCGCGGGGCTGGTGGTTTCATACTGCTGACCTTGTGATTGTTCAAGCGGTTACCACTGCACCCCCAGGGTTCCTAGGCTAAATAATGCCTGACAAAAACAATAAAACTGTCATTTAAGATATGTCCACATTGCTTCTTGATTGGCAACCTCACTTGGCTGTATTCATTGCTTTGGTCTGAATATCGTTGGCTGTGTGAACATTTCTTCATTGGAGCACTAGGTTTCCCATCCTTTAGATGTAGGTCAATTAGGCAGGTGACTTTTTTCTTTGAACACGTGACATTCATCTTTGAAAAACCCCTTTCTGCTTCTGCCAAATGTACAGCAATTGTTCTGATATGAGGGTTGGCTCTTTGAAAACTTTCAGGAATTGCATAATTCACTCATAATTGTGAGTGTTTGTGGGAATTTGGGGTGTAGCATAAGACTGAAAGGAAGTCTGTCTATGGTTATTTGGCACTTTTTCTCTTTATTTCATATGTGGGGTACCCCCTCAAAAAACAGGAAAAAAAATTTAAATCCTCTCCCCAAAGGTGTCTGCCTATCTATATCTATCTATTTATTTTTACAAAACAACCTTATCATTTTCTAAGTATTCTCCATTACACGTAATGAAATCTGCAATTTCATTCTCAGAAATATCTTTGAAACTCATCTGTTTGGATGGCTGACAGCACCTCCTTCATTTTTTCCTACACTTCTTCTATATCATCAAATTGCTGTCCTTTCATGTCCCTCTACATTCTTGAAAACAAAAAGAAGTTGCATGGAGTGAGGTCAGGTGAATAAGGTGTGCATGGCATGCTGATTTTTGTCAAAAACCAATGCACTGACATGACTGAGGAGGTGCGTTGTTGTAGCCGCAAAACCAGTCTCCTGTCTGCCACAAATCATGTCTTTTTTGTCACACACTATTGTGCAATGTTTTCAGAGCCTCTATAGAAAGCACTATGTGTTGACATTTTCATCTGCTCAGGAAGTTGAAGGACATCCAGAATGAGGTTGTCATCAATCAATATTTCACCTTTTTTGAAATAAGAAAAACACCTGTACACTTAAGTATTTTTGCCACAGTCCTCTTGTAAGCTGTGTTCAAAATCATAACAGTTTCTGAGCAACGAACAAAATTTCACAGTCACATGCTATTTTCTTAAATTGGCCATCACAAAAAACAAAATTCATAAAGCAAAACTGCTTTTACAAAAAAAAAGTCACTGTGATCAGAAAGAATCTTCCCAGGCAATGCCACTGGGTGCACTAACTCAGAGTGAGTTGCTCAATGCTCCTCCAGCAGGGAAAATGTGACCTACACAAGAAAGCTCCTCTCTACCCATAGCAATGCTGGGTTTTTTTTGGGGGGTTACACCCTTCTGTATATATATATATATATATATATATATATATATATATACTCTTGTTATAGCTTTTAATTCCTTAGGATATAGACTGAGGAGAGTGATTCCTGCGTCATATGCTTTTTCTATTCCCAATTTTTGAATTAACATGGTGGTTGTTCCATTTTACAGTCACACTGGAAGTGTATCAGGGTTCTAGACTCTCAACACCCTCTCCAGCATTTGTCATTTTCTGTTTGGTTGCTGTGGTTGTTCTTGTCAACTTTGTGTTCAATGCTGGGGTGAAGTGATATCCTATCCCTGTTGTTGCTGTTTTTTCCTTCTTCAAATGGCCAATTACCAGGAATATTTCTTTATGTGTGGTGGCTGCCTGAATGTCTTTTTTGATGAACTCTCTGATCATATCTTCTGATCATTTTTGATTGGATTTTTCATCTTTTTTTCTTGTTGAGATATTGAAGCTTCTATAAGTTTTGGAGATTAATCTTTGGTCTGATATGCCATTGCCATGTGGATAGGAATAATTCTTGTTTCATAACGTATTTATAGCCATTAAATGAGAGTGTGCATTTTTATAAGTTTACCAGGTGGGAAGGGGGAGATGACCTCATGAGTTATTGTCCTGAACTATATCACAGATCTTAGTGGGTACAAGACCAAGTCTTATTTCCTTGTGTTATAAGGAGGTCATCGTGACAGGAAGCTGTCTTGAAACCTTGACAACTTCCAAAGTCAAGGTTGCGTGTGAAATAGAGTGGAGAACCCAGAAATAAATTCTCACAAATGGGATCAATGGATTCTTAACAAAATCCTAGGCCAGAGGAGGGAGAGGGAAAATGAGGAGCTGATATTAAGGGCTCAAGTAGAAAGAAAATGTTTTGAGAATGATGATGGTAACAAATGTACAAATGTGCTTGACACAATGGATGAATGTACAGATTGTGATAAGAGTTGCAAGAGCCCCCAATAAAATGGTTAAAAAAAAAAAAGGACCCTAGACCATTTTAGGTGTTTGCAAGAAGTGGTGCTAGGAAAACTGGGTATGGTCATACTAAAGAATTAAGTTAGGGGCTGAGCCCCAGTGGCGTGGTTGAGTGCGGGACTGCGGCCCACTGGCTTGGAGGTTCAAATCCAGCAGCAGCTCTCCAGGAGCAAGATTGGACCTCCCACTCCCACCAGAGGGCAGTGATGCCCCCCAAAAAGAATTAGGTTCGATTTTAAAATAACTCAAAATGAATCAAAGACCTACATGCAAATGTAATAGAACTGATGGAATAAGACCTAGGGCTTCTGATACATATTTTTAAATTGGTTTAGAAATGTGCCTGTTTAGTACTAAATCTCATAAATGTCAGATAGCAAACATACATATTTTTATTTCCATGGGATAGATTTTGGGGGGAGTTGGATTATTCAGCCAAAGATATGACACTTAATAGACAGACTAATAGATGCCATCAGATTATTTATCCCAGTGATTCCAAAAGCACTATGGATATTTCCAAAAGTGAGCTGTCACTGTCAGAGGGTCTGTCTTCATGAGAACTGGATGGTACTGTAGAGGTGAGATTTTATGTGAAGTAGGTGGTACCTCAGGGGAAAGATAAGACTTTCCACTCCCGGAAAAGATGTTACATTTCAGAAACCTTTTTTAAAAAATTTATTTAAATTTATTTAATGGTAACTTTGTAGAGGTAGGGTGGAGTCAATTAGGTGGCAGCCTAGTGATGCCTTCCCTGGTGTGTGGCCTTTTCCTAAGAGCGGTGGTGAGACTTCTCTCTCTCTCCAGCCTGTCACCTTCTTCCTCTCTAGGGCCCTGTCTGCTTCCACGGAGGGTTTGTGTGAGCCAGGACCTGGAGATCTGTGAGTGTCCTGACAAGTTCCCGCCAACTTTGGCTCCACATGGCTCTGCCCCACTGGCCTGTTAACTCCCTGCGTCCCGCTTCTGCAGGTCCTTGAGTCTGAAGGAGGCTCCAGCTGGCTTCAGAGGCACAGGCTTGATTTGCACTGGACTTGGATGCCTCGTGATATAAGATGATTTTTTATTTGGGGGGGGGGCATCACTGCCCTCAGGTGGTGGGAGTAGGAGGCCCAGCCTTTGCTCCGTGGAGCTGGAATCAAACCTCCATCCCAGTGGGCCGCAGTACCGCGCACAACCAGGACGCTACCGGGGCTCAGCCCAAGATGACTTCTTCATATAAAGTTCTTTCTTATACATAGATGAGTGCCCTAGATTTTGTTTCTCTAGACAACTCGACCTAACATAGACACCGATGTTAAGTCCATTGTCATTGAGTTGTTTCTGACTCACCGACACTGAGGCTAATTTTATGCCAGAGTGATGAGCAGTCACCCCCCCTCCCACACCTGGTCAGCCTGCATGTCTGTCCAAGCATCTGTCCATAGATCACCACAGTTGCAGGATATAGATTGTATATCACAGGAAATACTGCTAGTTGGCCGTGTCATCAACTCTTGCAGTGTCTTCCCTGGTCTCCATCATCTTTTGCTAACCTTCTCTTACTGGACATAGTATTCCCCTCCTGTCAGTGACTGTCCCTCTTTTCCTCCTCATCTCATCCTTGACAACCATAAAAACAAAATCATTTCTTCTTCTGTTTTTTTAAAAATCATTTTATTGGGGGACTCATACAACTCTTATCATAATCCATCCATCCATCCATCCACCGTGTCGAGCGCATTTGTATATTTGTTGCCATCATCAACTTCAAAACATTCTCTTTCTACTTGAGCCCTTGATATCAGCTTCTTATACAATTATTTTAGGATAGAAACCCTTGTCTTGACTTTTTATAATAGTGGTCTCACACAATATTTGTCCTTTTTTTTCCTTTTTTGTCCAATGTCTGTCCTTCTGTGGTTGACTGATATCATTCAGTATAACAACCTCCAGATTCTCACACATTGTGAGGGGGTCTGCAGATTATGTGAGTCTGGATTGACTAGAGAAACAAATGCAGAGATGCTCATATGTGTGCAAGAGAGAACTTTATATCAAAGAGCAATTGCAGTTGAGAAAACATCCCAGCCCAGTCCAGATCAAGTCCCTAAGTCCAATATTAGCCCATGAATCTGATATTAGTCCATAAATCTCTCTTCAGCTTCATGAAATGAAGCAGAATGCAGGAAGATCACAGGTTGGTGAGTGCAAAGTGGCGGTTGATCTGGTGGTGGTGGAAACATCACAGGGCTGGCACAGGTCTTGGTATGGTTGCACATGGCTTGTCAACGAAAGGTGAAAGCAAGAGTGTTCTCTCTCTCTGTCTCTCTCTCTCTCTTTCTCTCTTCCTGCTTTCACCTTCCTGTTCACAAGCCTGTTAAAGTTTTCTATCAATTTTAGAGGACTTTCTCCCAGGAGAAAGGGCGGAAGTTCCCAGAATCCTCATGAGAAGGTCAGACCCACAAGGAGCAATCATCAGGCTGTGATCTGATTGACAGGCTAGACTCCACCCCTGCACTTAATTATCAAGTTGACATAAAATTATGTAACTATCACACAGAATCATCATTACTCTATTCTGTAGCATAGCAGTCCATTGTGTGCATGCACCAAAGTTTATTCATCCATTCTTCTGCTGGGCATTTACCAATTTGTTTTCATAGTTTTGCTATTGTGAAGAGTTGTGAGATGAACGTGGATATGATGCACCCGTCTATTTATGCCATCGATCTTACTTCTTTAGGACACATACCAAGGAGAGACATCACTGGGTTGTATGCTATTTCTAGTCCCAGCTTTTGTAGGAAGCATGGATTTCCACAGTGGTTGCACATTGCGTAGTCCCACCAGCAGGGTAGATGAGTTTCAGTCAGTCCCTCTGTACCCTTGTCAGCACTTATTACTTTCTGTTTTGTTTTTAACTTTGCTTTTAATGCTGGGCTGAGGTGGTAGCTTAGTGTTGTTTTCTATTTGCATTTCTCAAAGGCCTATTGATCTTGAGCATTTCGTCATCTGTTCCTGGGTTACCTGAGGTGCCTGTTCATGTCCTCTGACCACTTTTCAATTGGATTATTTGTCTTTTTCTTGTTGACAATGTTTCTTGTTGTTAAAGTTTTCCATAAATTTTAGAGATCAGTTCTTTGTTGCATATGTCATTCCCAATTTTTTCCCTCCTAGTGTGGGTTTTATTTCTATTCTTTTTTATTTGGGGGGGGGTGTGCATCACTGCCCTCTGATGAAAGTAGGAGGCCTAGCCTTGCTCCTGGATTTGAACCACCAAGCCAGTGAGCTGCAGTCCCGCACTCAACCACTACGCCACTGGGGTTCAGCCCCTATTTCTAGTCTTTTGGTCAGATATTTTGATGCATTTAAGTGTCTAATTTTTGGTAGGCCCTAGAAATCCACTTTGTTGTCTGCTATTTGTGTTTTCTTTTATGTTTAACAGTATATTTATGCCATGTATTGGAGCCCCTAATCTTTTTCCTGATTTTTCTTTGATGATCTTTATAGTTCTAGGTTTTACATTTACATCTTTGATCCATCTTGAAATAACTTTTGTCTCGTGTAAGATATGTGTTTTATATCATCCTTCTGCTAATGTCTATCTAGTTTTGCAAGCACCGTTTGTTAAAGAGATGATCTTTTCTCCACTTAGTGTGGTTTGGTCCTTTGTGATGGGGTTTCCAATTCTGTTTCGCCGGTGTGTTGTACTAGTAACCAGGTGTTTTGATTGCTGTGGCTTTTGAGTAGGTCTTGAGATCAGGAAATGAGAGGCCTCTCCGATTCTTCTTTAGAAGTGCTTTGCTTATCTAGGTTTTCTTTAGATTCCAAATAATGTTGATGACTTGTTTCTCTTAAAAAATGATATTGGGGGCTGAACCCCGGTGGCGCAGGACTGCGGCCCACTGGGATGGAGGTTCAATTCCAGCTCCACGGAGCAAAGACTGGGCCTCCTACTCTCACCACCAGAGGGCAGTGATGCAAAAAAAATGATATTGGAATCTGGAAGGAGATTGCACCATATTTGTAGATCACGATGGGCAGCATTGATATTTTCACAATGTTAAATCTTCCTATCCATGAGCATCGTATATGCTGCTGTTTCTATAGGTCTCTTTGGCTTCTTGTAGCAGTACTTTGTAGTTAGCTTTGCATATGTCTAATTGGAGAAGCTTAGATTTATTCCTAAATATTTCATATTTTGTATGGCTAGTCTAAGTGGTATCAGTTTCCTTTTCAGAACTCTTTGCTAGCATAAGAATAATCTAACTGATTTTTGTATGTTGATCATATACTTGCCATTCAGTTGAATCTTCCAAGTAGCTCAACAATTACATGCCAAATATTTGGGAATTTCTATGTATTGGATGAGATCATCTGCAGGTAGAAGTTTTTATTTGTTCTTTGTCAATTTGGTTAAGACTTTGTGCACAGTAGTTAATAGGAGTGGTGATAAAGGGCATTCTTGTCTGGTTCCCATTTGCAAGAGGGATACTTCCATTTCCTCTGCATTGAGAATAATGTTCTTGGTTGGTTTTGTTGAATATTCTCCCTTCTGTTTTTATTTTGATGTTTTTATCATTGTGGTTGTTGGATTTTATCAAATGCTTTTCTGCATCAATTGATATGAGCATGTGGCTCTTTCCCTTTGTTTTATTTGTGTGATGGATTGCAATGATTGCTTTTCTAATGTTTCACTGTGTGTGTGTGTGTGTGTGTGTGTGTGTGTCTAGCTGGTCTTGGTATCAAGGTTATGCTTCCTGTATAAATGAATTTGGGAGCTTTTCTATCCTGTAGAACAGACTGAGCAGAATTCATATCAGTTCTTCTCTGTATTTTTGATAGAATTGACTACTGTCTGTATGTTTGATAGAATTGACTACTGAAGCTGTCTGGGATGTGATTTTTTGGAGGGGGGAGATTTTAAATGAACTGATCTTTAGTTCCTTTTATTATGAGTCTATTTAGATTTTATACTTAATTCCAGGTTACTTAAGGTGGGTTGCATGTTTCTAGAAATTTATTGCTTAGGTTTTCAAATTGGTTGGGATACAGTTCTTCATGGCATTCTGTATTATTCTTTTTATTTCAGTGGCTCTATTGTGACTCTTCTCATTTCAGTTCTTCTTTGTGTCATTTGCATTTCCCATCTCTTTGCTAGATTTGCCAGTTCTTTGTTGACTTTCTTAATCCTTTCAAAAAGCCAATTTCTTGATGATTTTTATGATTCTTTTTATTCTTAGAATAGCTTATTTTCCTGTTTGCTTTCTTTCTTGAATAGTGCTGCATAAGGTTTAACTTTTCAAAGAACTGCCTTGTGAATGTTGGGTTTTCTCTGCTGTTATTTAATTCTCTCTCTCTCTCTTTTTTTTTTTTTTTTGGTGTGCATTTACTCTGCTGTTCTATATCTATTTGACTCCATTAAAAAATCTTTTAAATGTTTCTAATACATACACGGTAAGTTTATAAACATTACTCTAAGCATAACTTTACCTGCATTTACTAAGTTTTGTCTTGAATGAAAGAAATGCTTTTATTTTATTAACATTGGCAATGAAACATAGTAGTTCCTTAATGTGCAGTTCTAATTATTTTATAATTAATTTCCAATCTGGTTTCTTTGGCATATTAGTTACTTGGACATATATTTTATCACTTCTTCAATGCATATCATTCACTGCTTTTTAAATGTTATATATTTTTAAAAGCTAACAATCTTCCAACCTAATGATATTGCAGTCACGAAGCCTGAGGTGAATCACTCAAATGTGTTAGTCTCTAAATTTGTGAGGCGTCCCACCAGTGCTTAAAAAGCTGTGTTCATGGCTTCTTGTGTTATTGAAGTGCAGCTAAGCAGCTGAGTTTTGCTGTTTGGCGTATTGATAACTAGAAGTGTGTTCACATCTCCTGCCATGACAGTGTGATTCTCCTTGTCTCATTCTGGGTCCTCTACATTCATCGCAAGAACTACTCCTCCCTAATGGAACACCTGGAATGCCCGTGTGCTGGGGGTAGTGACTCTTCCCGGCCTCCTGAAACACCTCAGGGTCATAAATCTGGGGTCCATTTGTGTGTGCGGGATTGGTCTGCCATGCGAATCAATCCTAGAGAAATGTACCTCTCCCCCTTGCTCACCTTACCAGGTCCTAAGCCAGCCTTTGCCCTGCCGAGCACCGAGCAGGCACAAGAACAGGAGTGGGGCCTTAGGAGGGTAACACACAGGTGTGCTTCCCAGGGGGACTAACTGGCTGTTCACAACTGTTTAGTGCCCAGGCAACGATTTAGCAGAGAAGTGTCACATATTCACTCTCTCCGTGACTCAGTACACTTTACTCAATGTCTCTGGACTCCCATCAATAAAATGACCTCTTTTCACTCCGAGATTAGCTCACTCACAAAGGACCTTCTTTAGAAGAGCCCCAAGTTGCAGACAATGAGCGAGTAGGCCGCTAGGTGGCAACATACCCTACGGAAGCTGGGCAGCAGGTTGACCACGGATACACTGGGGTCCTTGGCCAGAATCTGAAGGAATGCACATGGGAGGTCTGGGGCTGTGCTGTGCACCCTCTAACCAAGAGAGAGGGTCTGCTGGCAGCATGCTTTATTTGCTGAACAGAAGATCTGACTCAGATTTCTACTTTTGTACACAGTGTGTTTAGTTGTTTTTGGTCTTGATGATGCTGTCCAGCTCAAGATCTATGTAAGCTTCATTTATCTTTTCATTTATAATCATTAATTTTGTGGAGGTCGACAGAGCAGGTCATCAGTTTTACATTTGAAAACTCATGTACTCAGCCATCCACGCCACGTCCCTACATGTGTGTCCCTGAGTGTGTCCTGCTTCTCTGGCTCCCTCTGCTCCTGGGTCACGCTGCCTCTCTGGTTTGCAATGGTTGTTGATTCTTTCACAGGGGTGAGTCCAGAGCCCAACCAGATGGGATGTAATGAGCCTCTCTCCACCCTGGAGAGTAGTGCCTCCACTATTTGTTGTTTTGTGAGGGGATTATTTCACTCAGCCCGTCCTCCAGAGTCACCCATGGTATGAAGTGTCATACGGCTTCATGAATTCTTTAGCATTGCAGAGTATTCTACTGTGTGTACACTTCCAAGTTTATTTATCCACTCTTCCACCAATGGGCGTCTATGTCCTTTACAGACGTCCTAGAAGCCTTATTGTGCTAGTCTGGGTAGATTAGACTAACTGGGTAGACTGAGAAACAAATTCATATGCACACATATGTATATAAGAAAGAGTTTTGGGGCTGAGCCTCGGTGGTGTAGTGGTTGAGTGTGAGACTGTGGCCCATGGGTTTGGCAGTTCAAATCCAGCAGCAGCTCTCCAAGAGCAAGGCTGGATCTCCCACTCCCACCAGAGGGCAGTGATGTCCCCCCCCCAAAAAAAAGAAAAAAATTTATATAAAGGGTAAGAAAAGGATTAAGAAAACATCCCCACCCAGTCTAGTCCAAGGCCATAAATCCAATATTAGCCCACATGTCCAATACCAATGTATAAAGTCCTCTTCAGACTCACGGAACACATGCAATGTTGCTGAGTGCAGGAAGATCACAGGCCAGTGGGTAGAAAGTCTTTGGATCCAGTGGTGTAGTAAGCATCTTGGTACTGGCAGGGGTCTCCAAGTGGCTCCTCCAGTTCCCAGGACATGGGGTCTATCAGTGTAGTGCCATGTGTCTCGTCAGTGAAGCATCTCCAAGGAAGTAAACTGAAAGAGATAGTGTCTCCTGCCTCCAAGAAGGAATTACCACATTTCCCAGAATTCTCAGGAGAATTCCCAGGCCCACACAGAGATCTCATTGGCTAGCTCCAGATGGACAGGCTAGACTCCACCCCTCCACTCTTCATCCTCAAACTGACACTAGATTAGGGGACTGCCACACTTATAAAATGAAGAATCTGATTCGGGAGATTGGGGGCTGAGCCCTGAGCGTCTGCATTCCGATCAAGTTTTGGGGCTGTGGTGTAAGGGCCTCACTTTGAGGAGCAAATCCTAGAGCAGTGCTGTCCCATAAAGTTAGGACATGAGCCACACAGGTCATTTAAACTGTCATACCATGCACATGAAGAAAGTGAAAAACAATAAGTCATATAAATGTATTTTGTGGGGGGCGGGCCTCACTGCCCTCTGGTAGTGGGAGTGGAAGGTCCAGTCTTACTGCTGGATTTGAACCTCCAACCCAGTGGGCTGCAGTCCTGTGCACAACCACTACGCCACCGGGGTTCAGCCCCATATAAATGTCTATTTATTAATTCAGTATATCCCAAATATTTTGCTAACACCACGTAAGATATCCCACTTTAAAAATTATGATATGAGGATATGCCAAAAGTATTGCTACAAACTCATAGGAACCTCTTTTCAACAGAATGATTATTCCTTAAGGATCTCCCTCTGGGTTCATACATGTCCTGAAGTCTTTCTTGAAGAATTCTGGACCCTCTGATTGACACGACGCCAGGATGGCAGATTTGACGCTGAGGAAATGGCGAAAGTGACATGAGGCTGGCTCCTGACCTTGGCCAGCTACCCAGCGTAAGGACAATCATTAGCATTTGCTGCCTAAGTCTGACTTCAGCGTGGGTGAGGTCAGACCATTCAACCATCCCTCCCAAGGCGCTGTCTAGTTCTCGGCTGGGCTTAATAACTCTTTGCCGGGGTCACACAGAACTCAAGAACGAATGCTCATGATTATGGGGGTTAGTAGGGAAGTTACAATCCAGTTGCTGGGTCAGGACGGTTTCTTCCACTCTGTGTGGCAAGCAGGCTTCCCGGCAGCCTCCATTCTCTTGGTCTGGCCTACACCTTGCTTGGGCAATGTTACAAATCTCTTGTGGAGGGTTGCTCCTGCATACCCACAGGGCATACGGCTGTAAACAGCTGCCGAGGGCAGGGAGCTCCAATTCCACGAGTCAGCAAACCCAGGTCCCCCATTAGGAGCCCAGAAGCACCTCATTCTGTGAGCCAGCCTCCTGCCCCAAGCACTCAGCGTTACTCGTCCTGGGGCCTGGGAAGTTCACTGCCCGGTCTCGGTCTGTCTCCGGATCTGCCGCCCCTACAGCCTGGCTCCTCCCGTGTCAAGACTGTGTTTCTGGATCTCAGGGTCCAAAGGGTCGGCGCCCCTCCTGGCTCTTCTCTTTTGCTGGTAGTTTGAGGGCCCTCTCCTGCTTCTGAGAGGGTGCCTCGTAGACCCAACAGGATGGCACTCACAATGAACTCTGCTAACTAGCCGTCCGCTGAATCCTGTCATCCCATCAGGGCCTCCCCCCACCTTTTCACCCAATGTCCGGCCTGCACACGCTGTGGCCGTCACGGATCTGTGTCCATTTCAGCACTGGGAGTGTAGGGGTGGAGTCTAGCCTGTCAATCTGGAGATAGCCAATGAGGTCTCTGTGTGGGCATGGCTTTCTCCTGAGAATTCTGGGAAGTCTCGCGGTATTTCCCCCATGGAGGTGAGAGACTTGACTCAGTTCCTGGGAGACGCTTGATGGACAAGACAACATGGCAGTACAGACCCTCAGTCTTAGGAACTGGAGGAGCAGGATAAGAAGCCACAGAGAGTCCTGTGCCAGCGCTGAGATGCTTACGGCCACTGGACCCTGCTGATGGACCCTGAGCCCTGGAAACAAGGAGCCCCGGGGAGACCCCTACCAGCGCTGCCATGCTTCTACCGCGGCTGGATACACAAGACTGTGCCCCCACTGTCCTGTGATTGCCCTGGTGTCATTGCACGTACTTCGTGAGTCAGAAGGAGACTTTATAGACTGGTATCGGACATATGGGCTAATCGGACTTAGGACCTTGGACTGGACTGGGTTGGGATGCTTTCTCAATGTTCCGTTCCTCTTGTACATAAACCTTTCCCTTATATCCATGTGCGTGTTTACGAATTCATTTCTCTAGGCTACCTGGACTCACACACATGCAGATGAGGCCATTGGAAAGAGCACAGCAAGAGCACCCTCTACTCCGAGCGACATCCGGGATCTTCGGTACCTTAAAGGTAAGGCCAATTTGCCGACTGCGATACTTCTCTTGACTTCACGACCGCTGCCTCCATCCATGTGGGAGAAGGACAACACTTTCTACTCTTAGAAAGCCTGCAGTCCCAGAGGGCCGGTCCACCCTGCCCTACACGAGCCAGGTTCCACTCCTTGGCAGAGAGAGCGTGCGAGCTTCAGGGGCACTGGTTATGGATCCAAGCAGAATGAAATCCTTGACAACCTCAAGCTTTTTTGGTCTTCCATTTTTCATGATGCTACTAATTGGTCAGTCGTCCCCTCCCCCCCCAACCAAAACAAAAGCTCATGGCCATCGAGTCCATGCTGGCTCCTAGCGCCCTCCCCGTGGGTCTGAGACTAGGTGTTCCTGGGAGTGGAGCGCCCAGTCTTTCTCCTGGGGAGCTGCTGGAGGCTTTGGCCTGCCCACCACGTGGCTCAGAGGCAGTGTGTAACCACCGCCCG
Source organism: Nesogale talazaci (assembly GCA_004026705.1). Lineage (NCBI taxonomy): Eukaryota > Metazoa > Chordata > Mammalia > Afrosoricida > Tenrecidae > Nesogale > Nesogale talazaci. The sequence goes on from PVJH01019832.1 coordinate 33,574, forward strand.
ATGAGCCTTCTCCTTTGTTGGTTCTGTTCTGAGGATTTCTGTTTTCTTTCACTGGAGCTGGAATCCATCCCAAAGGCCCTGAACTGCATCTGTAGGTGCTTCCATTCCGCTTGGCTTTCGGCAGACGAGGCTGTGCCCTCTCCACCCTGCGGGTAGTTCAGGGCCTGCCTCCTTCCTGGTGCCGTGCTCTTCCTGTCACCCGGCTTCTCAGACACGATTTGTCCAGCATCCACCCTCTGCTCCCGGCAGCTCCTTCGCTGTCTTTTCAAGCCTGAACAAAGTTCAGGAGAAGGAAGCTGCTTGAGGCAAATTTGGTTTGTTTCACTTTTCTAACTTTTCATACTTCACCAAACAGACTCTGATAATTGTGTGTATGTGTGATTGACAGACAACCAACAGGGAGCGAGAAGCCGGGAATTCCCTTTCCCTCTTTACATCCCTTTGTATATGACTCTTAGGCTGATTTTGTGTTTTTTAATACATAAAACTCTGTCGGCTGAGCCCTAGTGGCATAGTGGTTGTGTGTGGGACTGTAGCCCACAGGGTTGACGGTTCAAATCCAGCAGCAGCTCTCCAGGAGCAAGACTGGGCTCCCTACTCCCACCAGGGCGGTGATGCCACAAAACAAACAACCAACCACAAAGAACAAACTCTGTCATCTAAAATAGCACAAAGAAGACAGAGGCTGAGAGATCTCTATAAGATCTTTCCCCATCCCTAGAAACTTGAAGAGGGGGGTTGTCAAGGCACGCAGACTTGTGCTAGATTTTGATTAAACCACAAATATGTCTGGGTTCAAGGCATAAAGTAAACACAGGACCCATCACCATCCATGATGAAAGTGGTTCTGTGATGGAACCGATTTCTATGAATGGATCACAGGGCTGTGGAAAGTTGAAAGCTGTGGAAAGTTCAACATTGTGACACTACGGAGGAACAGCTTCATGGTTATGCACCGGGCTGCAAGCCCCAGGGTGGGCAGTTCCAAACCACCAGCCGCTCTAGAGCATGGGAGAAAGATGGGACGCTCTACTCCAGCCAAGAGCAGTCTGGGAAGCTCACAGGGGCGCCCATTCTTCCCCTTAGTGCAGGCGCACCCCGAGTCAGCATTGACCCATGGCTGGGAGTTTCCATTCAAAACGAAAGGAAACAATGTAGCCATCGCGGAGAATGGCCAGGAACTTCCAAATCAAGCCCTTGTACGGTTATGTCCAGAATAGGGCACTTCACAAAACGAAAGAGAATCTATTAGGTGTGTAGGAGTCTCGATTTTTAAAATGAGAAAATCTAGGCACTACATGAGACACGAGCCTGCTGGAGCAGAGGACTCTTTAAGAGGAGAAGGTGCTGAGCCTGGCTCCTGGAGTTGAAGGCATGTGTCGTCAGAGACAAAATCAGGACGCTGTGGCTGCCCACCTTGGTCCCCGTCAAGCCCCGACGATGAGGAAGGGCTGTAGGGAGGTGGGAAATCTACCAGCTACAAACCTGAGAGCAATAGAAAACTAGCCAACCTGGGTTTTGCCCAGAAACAAACACAACACAAGAGCAGGCTCGAGGGCTGACCCCGGTGGCGTAGTGGTTGTGCGCGGGACTGCGGCCCACTGGGATGGAGGTTCAATTCCAGCTCCATGGAGCAAAGGCTGGGCCTCCTACTCCCACCTGAGGGCAGTGATGCCCCCCCCCCCCAAAAAAAAAGAGCAGGCTCGACACGGGTTGGACATGGTGCTGCTCTCTCGTCTTCCGATAGCCTGGCCAGAAGACCTTCCCTGTCGGGCAGGTGCCTCCCTGGAATCCCAACCAAACAAGGTGCCCGGCATATGTATTGGATGATGGCTCTGGTGGGGGTGGGGGGTGAACCCATCCTTCTCCCCAAACAAAGAGCCCCCCTCCTTTCCCTTCCATGTCGGTGTGTTTAGGGATGTCAACAAGAAGCCCGTCTTTTGTACCCGGGACCACCAGTATGTGCTGAGTGGCCGCATTTCCCTTCTAAACCTCTGGTTTGCTGGGCCTTGTCTCTCACCTGCCACGGACTGGGGCTGTCTGCCGCCAGCGATGGTTAAGTGGCCGTGACGGCTGGAGCCCAGGTATAATGCATCTGCGGAAGGAGATCAAGGGCGAAGGGCCAGAGGGCCTGGTGTCCCCCATGGCAGGGCTCAAGCCGACCTTAATGGAGATGGAGGGAATTGGCCCTGTTAAAAGCACATTCACAAACAAACTGGCCTTTGGTGCAGAGGCAGCGGTGATATCACAGGCTGGGGCCATTAAGCTTCCCTGACCTAGCAGAGCTCTTAAAGGTGTTACCTTTCAGCCTGACACTGATGCTTCCTGCTCCGGTGAGAGACCCTACTTCCCCACGGTGAGCACGGGATTCAAAGAGCCTCCTTCTGCTTCCTGCGGGAGAAGCCGCTGGAGCCTCCCTCCCTGACAGTGTCATCACCATAAACCCTTTGTGTGAACGAGGAGCATGGGAAAACGTAAGATCCACATGGTGCCTTCCAGATTCATTTTAAAAAAAAACCAAACAATGAAAACGGATGTTCAAACAAGGCAGCCTTTCAGATCTGTTGACATGCTCGGGTAGTGAAAACAGGCACTCTTTGAACGGAGATGACGACTTATAAACTTGCTATGTTTTACTCTCAGGGACCAGGGTGTCTGCATTACACAGTCTCAAAAAAAGTAAGTAAGTTCTGTTCTAACAGCATGCCCTGGTGGAGTCGTGATTGGGTGTTGGACTTTCACCCACATGGTGAGCGCCTCCAAACAGCTCCCAGGATTTCTAGTTGTCTACCCCCATTAGCTGTGACAATCTCAGAAATCCCGGGGGATTGCCAGGGGTCAGCATGGGCCTGAGGGCCCTGAGGGCCCTGAGGGGGTTGTTCACGGTTATTGTTCTAGTCTGGCTCCCAGGACGGTGCTCCTGGCTTACTGGGCTCTCGCGCCACTCCTAGCCTGGTCTTTCCTTCCACCCATGTGTGACATCTTGCTTCAGACTTATTTTGGGTGCTGGAACAGCTGGTTCCCTCCCCTCCCCATCGGTCTCTGTGACCTATTTTCAGGTTATAGCTCAGACTCTTTGCTCCTCCCCAACACCCAACATCTCCCCCACCCCCACCCAAGCCTACTGGTCTTGAGTCGATTCTGACAGTGACTCTGACAGGCAGGAAGATGAGGGATCCCGAGGGCTGTCTCCACCGAATGCCTCTGCTAGACAAAATTAGTTGGCCCTGCCGCACAAAGGGGTTGGAAAGAAATCAGAGACGCATTGGACACCTATGGGGGCAATCCAAAACCACACACACACAGACCAGGGTCACCTAGACCCAGGGGTCGACTTGGATGCACACGTCAGGCACCATTGGCATCTTGTCACAGGTGTGCCTGAACTCAGCCACTAAGAATGGCCAATCCTCTCGTGTGCATCGCCCCAAGGGAGCATGGGAGGGGATAAATATCCCAGATGGAGAAAGGCAGAGGCTCTCTCTTTCAGGGCGGAGGGTGGGATCCTTCCGGGGCCCTCTCAGGGCTCCTACATTATCTTTTTGCAGTCTGGGGATGCCTCTTAATGGCCATTGCCCACATGGTTTGTCGTGACCTTCCGCACTTTCCAGGAATAGCGTGTCCTACTGGAGACTACAATACCTGAAACTTCCCTTTCCCATAGAAGAGTGCTTCTGCCACGTGAATTCTTTCAGCGCTGAGAAGGAAGAACGGGGACCAACTGCCCCAGACACCTCACCGTCCTCCAACCCAGGGTTTCCCAGAGTGCAAATCTGGACAGGTGCATGCAGCCTTTTCTTTCTTTTTCTTTTTTTTTTGGGGGGGCATCACTGCTCTCCGGCATGCAGCCTTTTCTTTCTGTCACTGAGGGCCCATGGGATTGAACCACTGGCATTGCAGTTAGCAGCCCGATGCCTAATCCACAGGACCACCTTTATTCCTTCAGGTCACCTCTATTTCCTTACAAGGGGCTGTCAAAAACATCATGGCGGGATTCTGTTATCTTTTCATTCTATTTTTCATGAGTCTTTTGCAGGCCCGCGTATTCTCCAGTAGCTGACAAGATCCACAGTGTGATATTGTTCTGTGAATGAATTTTCTTTATTCTGTGGATGAGAAATCCACATCACACACACACACACACACACACACACACACACACGCACACACACACCAATACGACAGCTTCCATTCGCACTGCTCCGTGACATTGAGTATTCGGAGTCCCGCCATCACGCTCACTCTCTAACGTCGAGAGTCGGAGTTATTTGGTTAAAAAATGACTAGCGGGCTGAGTCCTGGTGGCGTAGTGGTTGAGTGCAGGATTGCGGCCCATTGGCTTGGTGGTTCAAATCCAGCAGTAGCTCCCATGACCACCAGAGGGCAGTGATGCCCCCCCCAAAAAAAGAAAAAAACAACTAGCAAAGCTAAACTATTATTTGATTTTTTTGGAAGAATTCAAGGGATATTTTTGATTTAAGGTTTAAAGACAATCTTAGGGCAACGGTTTCAGAAGTTTCTCTGCCCCCCAAGACTCCAAGAAGTCCGGAATTCAAATTCTGTTTCAGATTTCAAACACAGTTTGAAATGCGGTTCTACATGTAATCCCCTTCACCTCAGGATGCTTCCAGAAGGTCTTCGTTCAGTGATGGTAGCCGGTCACCAGGCCAGGACTCCTGGCAAAGCAGGCGGATGCTCCTGCAGGCCATTAGCCCGGGTCCATGGCCTCCTAATATTCCCCTGCTGACAAAGGAACAGAGACCACCTGTGGGGCTTTGGATGGCTGTTGGTGAGTTGCCGGAAGCCCAGGCACAGTGCCAGGAGCTGGGAGAGGGAACAGAAGCCCCACACGTGTTCCTAGGCCAACTAACTGGGATGTCCCCTGAAACCACGACCCTGGACCCCAAACTTAGAGACTAAATTCCATGAGATGTTTGGCTATTCACAAGCAACCGCCGCAGCTACTCTGTTGTCGCTGTAAATATATCTATCTGCCGAGCAGTGAATTATTTGATGGGATTCTTTGTAGCTTCCACTAAACTTTTCTTCCCCAGGAGAATGTGGAGGAAGAGGCTGATAGGATTATCTGATTCAGTTGGGAGTGACTGTTAACAGGATTAATTCCGGCTGTGAATATGAGCATTTGGAACTGTGCTGCAGGAAGTGGCCCGTGGTGCCCTCTTACTTGGTGTTGTGAAATGAGCCATCTCAGCAAGGGCTCACACTGCCATCACGACGACAGGACAGTTGAGAGTGGAGTGGAGTGCCTCCTTCAATCACTGCTAGCCCCGTGCCTGGAACCTCCTCCATCAGGGACAGAGAGCTGAGACACCGGAGAAGCAGTGGAGGACAGCCAGCAGCAGAGGCAAGAGTCACAGAGAACCACGAGACCCTACACAGTGTTCTCTGGGAAGCGAAGTGGCTTTGCCCAGGCACCTTGCTTGTGGAGTGGAGTCCCTCCAGGCACTTTATTGGCTAGCTGGGGTCGCTGGCCCACAGAGCTGTAGTGAAGTGCCTGTGGAGGAGACATGGGGCGTCATGAGATAGAGTCCCTTAATGCAGCTCTTCTCGCCATAATCCCTTATGTGACATATTAGAAGTCTAGACCGTGTCTGTGACTATAATTCCATGAAGGGCAGGGTTAAGCCCTGGCCTTCATAGATGGTAAACAAAATACTAGCTAAACCAAATTCACTGTCACTCGATTCTGACTCATAGCACCCTATAGGTAAAGTGACCAGATTTTAACATTGGTAAAGCGGGACACCACTGATGAGGGGTGGCTGGGAAAGGGGAAAGGCAGGGGGTGTAGAGGCGGTATATTCCCTTCCCATTCTCTCGCCGTTCCCTAGCTTATCACGTATTCTTTCCAAAAATTGGGACTTTATTAAAATGCTGTGGGACGCGGAAAAAATTGTTTAAAATCGGGACTGTCCCACCCAAAGTGGGATGTCTGGTCACTTTGCCTATAGGACAGGGTAGAACTGTCCCTGTTGCTTTCTGAGACTGAATTTATTTATTCTTTACAGTTTTATTGGCATATAATGCACATATCATACAATTTCGGTAATTCTTTAAAAAATTTAATTTTTGTAATTCTTTATGGGAGTAGAGAGTCTTATCCTTTTCCTTAGAGTATCTGGTGCTTTCGAACTGCTGACCTTATGGTTGGGGGCTCAATACATAACAACGTTACCACCAGATATCTCTCTCTCTCTCTCTCTCTCTCTCTCTCAATTTCTTGTTAGCTATATGGCTTCTGAAGAAACTCTTCAAGTCAGTAGCTTGTCTTTTCATGTTTCTGTAGTCTTGATGAACAGATGTTTACTTTTGCGAGGTTCTGTTTGTCTTTCACTATTTGTGCTTTTGTGATTAGATAATCCATTGTTAAAAATCAGACCTTCACAGCGTAGCCCCTGCATCTTGTAAGGAGCTTTATGGTTTTCCTTTGCATACTGAAGTCCTGTATCCATTTTGAATTTGGGTTTCCCTACCCCCCACCCCCACCCCTTTTGGGGTTTTTTTGTATGTTTGAAGGATGGGGTATTTCAGTTTTCTGCCTGTGGAAAGCTTATTTTCCCAACACCATTTATTGGGGGTAGTGAATTATTTAAAGTGACTCTTGGAGTCAAAGTCTGCAACTCCCATGAAACGACTTTCTCCTGCATGGATCTCATAAGAAGGTGGTGGTGATGGTGGTGGTGGAGCAGCGGGAGTGGGGAAGGTTGGAGGGGGGTTGGACAGTGAGATTTGGGATACTGATAGGATTCACCTTTGAATGATTGCTAGCAGAATTCCCTAGAGCAGTGGTTCTCTATCTTCCCAATGCCACGACCCTTTAATACAGCCCCTCATGTTGTGGTGACCCCCCCCCCACCATAAAATTATTTTTGTCTTACTTCATAACTGTAATTTTGCTACTGCTAGGAATCATCATGTAAATATCTGATATGCAGGGTGTGTTTTCATTGTTACAAATTGAACATAATGAAAGCATAGTGATTCTTCACAAAACAGTATGTTTATCTATTGTAAAATGATTATTTCTAGTTATAGATAAATGAAGCATGGGGATTTGTATGTGGGCTGACCCACCTGGAGCCATATAGAGGAGTGGTGTCTCAGTTCCTAAGACCATTGGAAATATGTGTTTTCTGATGGTCTTAGGCGACCCCAAAGGGGTCACAACCCACAGATTGAGACCCACTCCCCTAGAGGATGTGCCATCCTGCTGTGTATAAAATGAGGCCCAGGAGAAGCAGGGGAGGAGCTCACTACCAGCAAAAGCAGGAGTGATTGTGTCCTCTGAACCTCAGACAGGGGAACCATGAACGTCCTGGATCCAGAAGACAGCTGCACCATCAGAGCAGCAGCAGCAGAACTTAGAGTCAGAGCATGGAGCAAAGTGATGGGCTGTCTAGGCCCCAGAGCAAGCAGAGCTGAGTGCTCGTGTGCAGAAGGCTGAACTGCTGAGTGGGAGCAGAGTGCCTCTGGGCTCTTCCTTCCAGAAGCTGGGATGTTGACCCACAGAGCTTCAGCTGAATGCCTTCGGTAGGGCTGAAGCATATAGCAGAGTGGTATATGCCCTTTGGACATTTAGTAGCAGACTTGATAGAACTTTGTCACGTCCCGATAGACAACTCAATCCTGAGCAAGTCTCACTGGCATTACAACTTGTTAACTTCCTTAATAAACCCTTGAATCATGATTCTATTTGCAAGGTCTCTGTAGCCATTGCAATATTTCTCTGTAGCCAGAGGAATACAGTAGGAAACACTAAAATCACTCAGGATCCAATCTCAGCTTTGTGGACCCCCTCTTCAGAAGAATGCACTGCAGAGGACAGCCCTGAAGAGACAGCTTGGGGAAAGGGGCAGGTCTGCTTAGAACACATGGAGGCAAACTAAGAGGGAAGGAGAGAGAAAGAGAGAGAGAGAGAGAGAGAGAGAGAGAGAGAGACCCACAGCCTGGCCCACCAAGCCCCAAGAAGTATATTACTACTTGGAGTAGCCAATGTACAGAGAGGAGGACCACAGAGCTGGCCTCATCAGGAGACACAGGGTTCCCTCACTGACCCACTGCACTGTGGGGGACAACACTGGAAACACAGTTTGGGAATTGTGCTTGGTCTGACCCCCCCCCCCACTTGGATGAAACACGAAGGGAATGCAACAGAGGAGCACGGTGAGCAAAACAGTGAAGTCCCCAAGACATCCCACAAGTAGACTTTGTGGGCAGGGCTTGGCACTTCACCAGACTCCATCAGAAGACATTCATAAAGGTCAACAGACAAATCTGGAACTACAGGCTTCCCCCCCCCCACCACC
>PVJH01019833.1:0-41908 GCA_004026705.1 Nesogale talazaci
CAGGGGCCCTGTGGACGGGGTTTGGTCAGGGCTGGCCAGCCTTTAGGGTCGCCCCCCCACCCATCAGGGTGCTGGCAGGAGCGTGCAGGAGCCTCAGGGTTGGCCCTGGGGTCTGCGAAGCCCTGCAGACTGTGTTCCCAGCTACCGGGCTTTGCCAGACTGTCTACCACTAGTGTGTGCTACTGGGGGTGGGGGGGTGGGGGGTGGGAGAGGGTGTGTTTCCTTCTCTGCCAGGGGAGTTCCCTCTGTAGACCCTTTTCTGTGGCAGACATTCTAGGGAGGGGGCCGCTCACAAACACTAGAGCATGAACGGCTCCATAAGTCCTAAGATGTTCCTTTCTGCTGAGACAGCACAGGCCGGGAGATGTCAGGGGTGTGAGAAGGCTGCTCAGAAGGAGACAAGAGGTGTGTGGATTCCTTGAGACTCCGTGGCACAAATGCGTGGCTTGAGAACCAAACGCATTTTGCCTTGTATGCACTGGGTTGAGTTAATGGGAATCCAGGCCCCCCCCCCCCAACAGTCGCTGTTTGTCACACCCCCACATGCCTCACACGTGTAGGTTAGCTCATGAACCCTTGACTGCCTTGGGGTGTAAGTGTGGGGTCTGGAGACAGTCTACTTGCTCGCTTAAGGAAATAAAATCCCGCCCCCTCCCCGACTCTCCACACTCCCTGGGCCAAAGGACCTCCCTCCCATCACCTGGGGCCTGGGCCCCCTCTCCCTCCTCACCTGGAACAGGTATTCCCCCGGGGGCACGTCGGTGATGTCAACCCACTGGCAGTCAATGTCATGGCGGTAAATGTCCCAGCAGCCCATGGTGATGCCCTGCTCCCCAAAGTTGGCACACTCATAATTCTTTTGGATGTCTGCAGGTGGAGAGGCAGGGGCCCTGTCACTGTCCACCCCCACCATCTACACCTGCCCCTCTCACAGAACCACCCCCACCTACCCCCACCCCCCAGCAGCGTCAGCCCTGCCGACATGCCCAGCTGCCCGACATTCTCTGGACCTGGGAGTCCAGCCCTGCCCTCCGTGTGCATTTAGCATCCACTCTAGTTTTCATGCAACTGAACTCAATTCCCACCCAGCCTCCGTCGTCCCCATAGGCCTGGCTCAAGGTTCCCCTCCCCCACAGTCTCCGGGGACTACGTTAGTCCACCCTGATGATATTGTCCAGGGTGTTAGCCTGGGAAGGAGTGTCCTTTCTCTGGGCAAGCACATGGGCGTCTTCTTTAGCCCCCTGCGAGTGTTCTCCTGCCTCCTGTGGACTAGCAGCAATTCCAGCAGAGGCTCTAGGGCTGGTTTCTCTGCCACCTTTACTGCCTGGCACAGCCGGAGTGAGGGATGGCTTGCTGTTTGAGCAGCATTCAGTGGCTGGGTGCTCCAGTGAACAGCTAGCTCAGTGAGTACATACTTCTCAGGGGGCTCGGGGGGAGGACACTATTCTGGGCATTGCCAAGAGGAAGGAGAGCCCTGGGTCCCATCAGATGGCAGCTTGTCACAGTGCAGGCCTGCAGCCCTGCTAGAAGGTTTGGCTGGGGGGACTGGGGACCTCGGAGGGAGGCTGTTTGCCGTTAGATCTGAATGACTGTGTGCAATAGGTGGGAAGGAAGGGTCCTGTCAACCAGTTAGTGAGGTCAAGGTGAGGGGTTTAGAGCATATGCACCCTGGAGACAGTGTGGAGGTTCACTGTGTTCAAGCCTCCCTGCACCCAGCATCCTCTAGCCGTAGCTGTGAAAGACCTCATGCAGCCTCTTCTTTGTAGTGCTTGCCGGTACAGGCCTGAGCACAGACATGCCTGGGGCCCGCAGGTCCAGGACGACACAGCCCAAGGTCCCTCTGGAGGTCCCACCTCCCTTCCCGCAAGGATACCTCCTTCACATTCTGTGTCCTCCAGGCAGAAGCTGGCCTTGTGGCCCTGAGCCACCTTGGTGCCGTTGAGGTTCAGCAGGTCGTAGTGGGTGAACACTTCCATGCTGTGGTAGTGCCTGGGGGCGAGAGAGCGGGCTGCGGTCAGCATGGGGGCGTGCGTCCAGGGCCACCCAGAGCAGCAGGCACCAGAGTCGTGTTTCCCACAGTGAGCCGTCCGCGGGGAGGCGGGGCTGCCAGAGCATATGCCTACACTTTATCCTGGAGTATGTATGGGCTCCACGGTTTTTAAATGCAGGGGGGGGGATGGGGGGAAGAAGGGGAAGGGCGACACAGTAATTTTTCCCCAAAAAATGGGGGCAGTAGGCCTATTGGCATAAGAAATGATGGTCCAAAGAGTGGACAGGCTGGGAGAGGAGTGGGCCCCCAGGTGGAGGCTGGGGAATGGCAGGCAGATGCAGAAAGAAGCTGGTGAGGGGGTGCTTCCGTGCATAGGCCCTGGAGTCTGGTAAGCACATTCGCTCATCTGCCCAGTGGGAATGAAAGTATACCCCATTCAGGGGACACCGTGGGCAGTACTCAGTGAGGTACATGGAGAAGTCCAGGACCCAGTTCTTTTTCCTTCCTTCCTCCTCCTCCTCCTCCTTCATCACCAGGGTCCCATTTCTCCATGTCACCCTTTCTCCAGACGAAGGAGAGTCAAATCCAAATGTCTCCCGAGACATTTTTTGTGTGTGTGGGCATCACTGCCTTTGGTGGTCGTGGGCGCTACCCAGTGCCGCTCCTGAGAACCGCCGCTGGATTTGAACCGCCAAGTCCGCGGGCCGCAGTCCCACACTCAACCACTTACGCCACCGGAGCTCAGCCCTGAAACAATTTTTTTAGAGCAGGACTTCAATAGGAAAAGAAAGAAAACCACAAGGAGAAGGGGGTCAGAAGGATGGGCATTACCCACCATGACGTGCGTCTCGAATATGCAACATCATGCAATGGTGCTGGGCGGAGGGCTGGGTCCGGGTGGACCCCGGGGCTTGCACTGGCTCCTCATTGGCCGTGGAAGGTGCGGGGCAGCCCTAGGAGCTGCAGGGAGCCGGTGTCCCTGACATGGGGAGACCAACACCCTTGAGGGCCTATGGGGAGCTGACAGGGTCACTGTCAGAGCGAGGCACAGGCTGAAGGGGAGCTGTGCCTGGCTGCGGACTTGTTCGAATCCATCCTGAGGCTCCATCACCTCCCTTGTGCAGAGGCGAGGACAGACGCTGGGTCTTAGAAAGGGGTTCGGCGTACACAAGGGGACACCTGGCTGCCACCTGTAGCCGCAGTATCTTCCTGGACCTCTCCGGCGGGTTTGGGACAGACCCAGGGCTGAAGGAAGCAGGTCTTCTTGAGGTTGAACCTAAGCTGCACGGTTTGTCAAGAGCAGCAGCGATCATTCATAACCAAGCCTGAGTGACGCAGTCGGTGGCAGTGGGGCATCTGAAGAGTAAGGAATCCAGGTAGGGGCGGGTGGAGTCGCTTGTTTGGCTGACGTGTGAGTTTTCTCCTCCTCCGCAGAGAGGAAAGGCGATTGTTCCCCAGGATCATACAAGAGCTCCAGGTCAGCACCTGTCAGCGATCTCCCAGTCTCCCTACTCCCGTCCTCCCAGGCCAGCGCCAGCTTCCTGACCCCCTCTCTCCCCCCTCGTGCTGTTTTCTGGGCCTCCCTCCCCGGGTGACCGGGCTGGGGGAAGTGCTGGAAGAAGGGGTGAATTAAAAGGATAGGTTTTCCGAGAGGAAATTAGAGGCTCATTTTTCTTCCTCCTATGTTTGCTGACGCTAAAAATAATCCCAGAAGCTTCTCGGCTGGTCTTTCCCAGGTGGTTGGCGGGTCCGGTTCTGGGCCAGAGGCTCGGAGAACACTCACAAGGAGGCATTCTGCGGCGGCCGGGGGATACCTTTGAAAGTATCTCCTTTGGCTTCCGGAAGGAGCCAGATGAGACAGGAGGTCTGACTCACTGCCTAAAAAACGTCTGCCTTGTTCAGAGAGGGGCTTATGCTACCCTGTTGACCGACTGGAAAGACTGAGGAGGAACACGCTTACGGTTCGTTGTCTAAACAGAAGTCAGACAGGAATCCCCAGACGGACCGTGCCCCACTCCTCCGGCCTCCTGTGGACCTGTTTAAAATTCCTCCCCTCATCCTTCAATTCTCCTTCCGTGAAATAGCTACCAAGGGCTCCAATTGCAAGTGTCTCAAATGTGCTTGACACAATGGATGGGTTGGGATAAAAGCAGTAGGAGCCCCCATAAAATAGTAATAATAATAAAAAAAGAAACAGCTGCTTTGGAGTCTCCCAATGTAAACTAACTTCTGTGCTGGGACCTCTGCTTGATGATCAGACATGGATAACACCTGGGGCTACATCTCATTCCCAGTAGGATGGACGGAGAACCTGTGAGCGCACCCCTACGCCCAGACTTCTCTACGCTTCCCCAAGAAACACAGGCTGCATGCTGGGAAGACGGGAGGAAGCATCCCGAGGATGCTGGCGAAGACGTCTTTCCCCTCTCCAGGTCAAGATGTCCTGACCTTCTCAAGCCGAAAAAGAGAAGGCCTGATCACAGAGTCCCAAAGTTCACAGACCAAAATGCATGCCATCGAATTGACGCTAATCCACAGGGTAGAATGGTCCTGGGGAGTTTCGGAGACTGCAAATCTCTACAGGAAGAGAACGCCTCATCTTTCTCCCAAGGAGAGACTAGGGGTTTCAAACTGTTGGCCTAGTGGATCGAGGCCCAACGCCTAGTCATGCCACCACCAGGCCTCAAGGTATAGAGACCTGGAAACTCAGACTTGGAGAGAAATTGCGGAGAGCTACCTGTCACAGACTCTAGTGAGGGATCTAGCTTTGACTGGCCCCAGTCCAAAGGCTGAGATGGGTGCAGCCCATCCCCTGGGGAAGGAAGCAGGAGACCCCCGGGATCAAAGCTGGCTGACAGCAATGCAGATGTGGTCATTTTAAGAGACGACACTAGTCCAGGCAGGAGGCTTTGCATGACAGAACAAGCTTGTTCTGTGAAAGATGGGAGGCTTTTTTTAAAATCACAAGTCTTTGAGAGCCTAAATGAAATATTCAAAGACTCACTGGACTTTGTGCAGAAGATCGTTGGCTTTTGCTCTCTGGTTGCCCTCGGAGTGCCTGGGCGGTGCACTCCATGACGGTGCTCAGCGACTGACTGGGAGGTGGGGGGTGTGAGTCCATCCCGGGTGTCTGGCCTGTATGTTGGGGAAACCAACCATCGCACACAGCACAGGGGTGCCCAGCTCTGACGCATACGGGGCTGCCAGGGGTCCAACTTGACTTGATGGAGCCTGCTCTGATTTTTAAAAATCGGTCCTACCATCAGTCTCAGGCTTTCGGCGAGGCCTCCAGAATGGAGCCATGGGCCGGCATGCAATCTCCGGAGTGGGTCCAGAGAACAATTAGGATGGGGTCCAGTCCAGGGGGACCATGCCACACAGGGCTGGGGCTGCTTGCCTTGCTCTGCCCCATGTGCGAGCGGCGGCCTCTGGGGGGAGAGCATAGCTTTATGGGTGAGATGAACCCAGCCTCACTCACATCTGCAGGGGTTGTCTCCACCCCCACGGGAACCAAAGGGCTGCTCACGGTGGAGTGAGCAGAAATCTGTCTCCCTTTGCCAACAGCTGGGCACCTTCCTGCATCTCAGAGGGAAGCTGTCACTCCCGCTGGAGCCTTCACCTCTCTGCTCCTTCAGCTCTCGTGTCCAGGACTCCCGTGAGGGGCAGACACAGTCTCCTGAGCCCCCCAAGGGCAGGGATACTCCAGACCCTAGTGAGGTGCCTAGTGAAAGGCTGTGATGGGCACATCCCGGCCTCTGAGTGAAGGAAGCAGGGGACCCCCGAGATCCTCAGCCAAGGGCCCCCAGGCACACGAAAGACGGTGCATCTGGGAATGAGAGAATGTGTTGGCTCTCTTTCTAGTGAGAGACACCCCCCCCACACACACACACACAGGGTGTCCATCTTTGTGCTTCTTCTTGGGGCTCTCAAAGAGCACTCTTTGCTGGGTGAACTCAGTCAGAAGTGAGAGGGTCCCCCCTGCATACTAACTGGACCCGGCGGATCACAGTTTAGGCTCCACACAGGGGCTTCCGAGTGCCAGTGCATCTGCTGAAGTCACATGTGGACTCATAAATGGGTTGTTGTATCTTTTCCCCACAGTGGAGAGGAAGGCCCCGCTATCATCTGGCTCCTAAGGGGACCCCCAGAGGCTTGGGGCTGGAACCCTGTTGCCAGGTGCCCCCTCAAAGCCCGAAGAAGTCTCTGGCCCTTGGTACTCTCCCTCTTGGCCGGCTTGGCCATGGTTTCCTGACCAGGAAAGGGACAGGGGCTTAGCCGGCATGTTGCCTCCTCCTCATCCCCCCGCAAGCCATCGACTGGAGCATCTGCAAGTCAAGGAAGGACCAGACCACAGAGAGGGGTGGCAGTGGGGGCAGCACCCCCAGGGCTCCAGACCAGAAAAAGCACTTCAATGATGTCACCGTGTGTCTATTCTTAGAGGACTGATGGATTCCTGGGCAAGGCCATAAGTATATGTCCCCAGTAATCTCTGGGTGGACCACCATATGGAGGGTGGAGATGCAATTTCCTTCTACTTATAGACCCTGGGCAGCGTCAGCCCCTGCAGATGCGGGGTGTCCACCCAGAGGCCTCCCTACTAGAGGTCAGGCCTGGTACAGTTTGTTCACTCGTGGGTTCGCTGTCCAGGAAGACCAACATGCTTCTTTCTATCTTAAGGCCCCTGCAAGCTTTGGTTAATTCAGATACAATTGTAGGAAAAGCAGCTCCCTTCGGGTATATCCGGGGTCTCTTCGTTGGAAACAGGTTGAACAACTGCATCCCCCAACTGACCGGAATATGACAAGGAGTCACGTTGTGACCTGCAGTAGCCGGAGGTGGCTTTCCCGTTGGGAGTCGGCAGAGATGAAGGAAAGAAAGTTCTGCAGAGTCAGGCAGGCCAAGCCGGGATCCCCACCACTATTACCACCACCATCACGTGGACTCCTCGTGCTATCCCGGGAAAGTTGCAGAAACCTCGAGCCTCCCATTCCATCATTGAGAAACGAGGATGTGTGCACGTGTCCACACTTAGAAGGGACTCAGTCAGTGCTAGCTCCTCGGCCCTTAACAGCAGCCTTGTCACCTTTTGGAGCTGGAAGGAAGCTTCAAGGTCATCTAGACCAGAGGTCTTCTAGACCTGCACACCTGGAGAGCCTGGTGAACAGCTGGCTACAAGGCGTAGGTCGGCAGCAGCACCTGGGAGTCAGCATTTCTCTGGAGTGACCAGACTTGCTGGCCTTCGGAACTCACTCGTGACTGCTGGAATGTGGTACCCACCGGAACTTGGTTTTCTTCAGGGCCTCTCTGTGGCATGGACAGGGAGTCACCCAGCGGGGGCCGCTGGTCGAATAAAAGAGGTGCCCCTCCCTTCCTTCCTTTCCCAGCCAGCAAACTTGCTTCTATGTTCTACGCCCTCTACCTGCAGCCCAGCTCGGGCCTCAGCAGGAGCGTGCGGCCAGGCACGGGTAGTGCAGGCTCTGGATGAGTTGAGAATCAAGGATACAAGACACATACACGGTTCCAGCTGGAACTGGCCCTAACGCTAGGATTCCACTCTGGACTGACAGCTCGGGGGGACCAGTCTGCTGACAGGGACATCAGAGGTCCCAAGCAATGTCGCCAGCTGGCCCGGCAGATGCGGGCGGTAAGAAACACATTGGGTTTAGAGAGTAGGTCTGGTGACACGCTAGTGCTCCTGCTTCCACACCCCCTGTCTTCTTACAGGTCTTTGAAGTATGCAGTGCAGTTTAAGCTACATTTAAAAATGAACTGCATGGCCAACAACCCCAGAGTCCAAGAGCACCCCCCCCCCCCCGAGAGGGCCCGGGGACTCTAGCTGTGGGGCACACCTTGGCAAAGGCCGCGTACAAGCCAGGGAAAGGGCCCTTTGGGTGGGTGGGTGGGTGGGGGAGGCTCACAACAGAGTGATTTCTAGATGTGAGGAGCTGGAAGGCCAGAGCAGGCCTGGGCCCGAGGGGCGTGTGGGTCACTGCCTCACTTCGCCTTGGGGTCACCACTCTGCTGGACCACCTCACAACCAAACACACCTGGGCTGATTTCAACTCTGTCTCCCCTACAGGGTAGGACAGGGCTGCCCCCCCTCACATGTCTGAGACTCAGGCTCTGCAGGGAAGGAGGAAGACCTATCTTCCTCTGACTGCTGGTTTCAAGCTGCCAGCTGCATGGTTAGCAGCCCGACACGTACCCCACTCTGCCGGTGGCCCCTGGCTCTCTGGAATCCCCTTTCTGTGGCCTGCTGAGTGTCGGCTGGGCACCCAGGGACGTGGGCGGAGGCTCACCTGTGGCAGTCGTGCCAGATCCAGGCGTGGCGGCCATTCCTGGGCCGGAAGTCGGCCTGGCCGTTGTTGTGGATCTGCGAGGAGAAGCGCAGGAGGCGGCGGTAGCCAGTGCTGGGGTTGGTGTGGACCGCCGAAGCGGCCAGGCAGTTCTCCTCCAGGGCGCACTGCAGCAGGAGCATGGGCCGGTCCTCCAGGTAGGTGGTCTGCTGGACCATCTCGGCGTTGAGGACCAGGTCCGGGGCCGCTGGGGAGGGGCAGGCAGGGTGAGGATCAAGGCCAGGGACCCTCACTTCCGATTCCTGCCTGTCATCCACCCCTTCTGGAACTGGCTCCAGGTTACAGGCCTGCTGGAGTCCGTGGCCCCAATTAAGCCAGCCCTTCTCTGAGCGTCCTGGTCACACCCTTCCAAGAACCCGCCCAGTTGTGGAATTGGGGCCAGGGTCCACCGAGAGTACATGCATTATTGTCCCTAACCTCCAAGAGGCTTAAACTTCAGGTGTCCGTGATGACACACAAGCTGCACATGTGCTATTCAAAGTGCACACACCGCCAATAGCTCCTTCTGATCCTCCAGACGATGGCGCCCATCTATTTTCTAAGGTGTGTGACATTTACAGTCCATGGATCCTGCGTCTCTGAAAGGATTGCAGGGCCTATTTCCCTGTTAACTAATACCGACTTCACGGAAATGTAGATCCATAGCCCCAACCTAGGATGTTTGATTATGGATACAATTCTTTTTTCTTCTTCTTTTTTAACTGTGTGGCTACAGTCAAGAGGAGCAGCCTGTGGTAAATCTGGGCGTATAACTTCATTTCTTTAAAATCCCTTTCAGTAACTGGCATGGCTGGGCTCTTTCTGTCTATGGCCACACCGTCCCCTGCACAGGCTTCCCTGGGAGAATGTAGGTGTCACTGGCTTTCTGAAGGGTGAGTAGCCCTTGGGGAAAGTGGCTAAGACTGAGCCTTTCATCAGGGACATTGGTGGTACACAGAGTTAAGCACTTGGCCCCGCACCTAAAAGTTGGCAATTAGAACTTTTCAGCCCCTCTGAACAGAAAGACGCAGTTCTGTTCTTTTATGGGGGTCACTCTGGGCTGGAATGGACTGTGGCTTAGATAGTTTGGGGCTTAGAAATACACACACACACACACACACACCAGTTCATGGAGGGAGCCTTCTGAGCAGAACAGGTCGCCTGGGCCAGCGTGCTGAGGTGTGGACAAGCATGGAGGAGAGTCAGGGGTGAGAGGCCTGGGCGTCACGAGCCTTGGGGGACAAGGCCAAGCAATCGAGTGAGGAGGAGAGACCAGCATTTAGTCTGGCGTGAGGTGGAGAAGCCACGGAGGGGGTGAGCCCCCAGGGAGGGCCTTGGCCATGGCTTCCCTGCAGAAGGTGGCCAGGTGGTCACGGGCGGTGTGAGTGGGGTGGCAGGCACTCACTGAGAGGTGAGAGAAAGCCCACGATCAACACGGACTCGCGGGCTGCTGGCTTGTGTGATGCCTTGGAGGAGAACGCGTGATGGCAAAGGACCTACTCCCCCCCCCCCTCACTCTCCTGATTGCACTGAGCCAGAGGCAGTCCTCTGGCAGAGACCCTCTGCCTGCACTCTCAGCTCTGGGTGCTGGGTCTGCCACGGGGAGGCAGGGGGCACACACGGCTCCCTCGTCAGCACTTTGCTGCCCAGTCCAGCCCCACTCTGTGTGACGCCACGCATGCAGAGGGGGACATCTTCCTGGCTGTCAAAGCTCTGACCTTTCAGAAGCATGACCAGGCCTCTCATTGCCGCTGTTCCGGCCTCAGAGGGACCCCATAGGGCAAGGCCCATCTGCCCCTGGGGCTTTCTCAGATTGAGACTCGTTACGGGAGTAGAACGTACGCCTCATCTTCCTCCCACGTGGCTCTATTCCAAAGCCAAACTCACTGCCTATCCTGACTCACAGGGACCCTACAGGGCAGTGCCCGTGTGGACTTCTGAGACTGGAACTCATTCTGGGAATTGAAAGCCCCATCTTTCTTTCAGGGAGCAGCTGGTGGGTTTGAACTGCTGACCTTGCAACTAGGAGCCCGCGCCACCCCCAGGGCTCCTCATAGGACTCTTTAGAATTAAAACCCCCCAACTTAGCCTTTCTCCAGTCTTTCTTTTAGCCCCGTCCACCAATAACTACCATTTCACATCTGCTTTTAACTTACGCTCCCTCGAGCTTCATTTAAGTTCACATGATCTTTATTTAGAAAAAGATGGGGTATGGCAAACACAAGTTCATCGTGAAAGCAGAGACACCCCCCCCCTAACTCCAAGGGTGTGACCTCATTCCATCTGCTTGCTGCCATCCCCGGGAGAGGCTGGCTGGGTGTGTCTCCCCAGCGAGGCTCCCGTCTGGAGTGGAACATCTTGCTTTACAGGCCTTTGGATATGGGAGTC
The DNA here is from genome assembly GCA_004026705.1 of Nesogale talazaci. Lineage (NCBI taxonomy): Eukaryota > Metazoa > Chordata > Mammalia > Afrosoricida > Tenrecidae > Nesogale > Nesogale talazaci. Next base: position 10,714 of record PVJH01019833.1, read on the forward strand.
TCGAAGAAGGGGTTGGTGGGAGGACAGAATGTACCAAGCTCCTAAGACTCTCACCTGCTCTCCGGGGTGCCAATAATGGCACATCAGTGTGCATGAGGCATGGGCATCCATTCACAGTGGCATGTAATTTCCAGGTTTTCGAACAGGCAAAAAGAAAACGGACTTGAGACCCTAGCAGTTAACTACCCTAGCCAGCATCAGCGCATAGGGGCAGGTCTTCGTGTCTCTGGCCAGTTCCTGGGCTGGTCTGCCTCCCAAGTGGGATCGCCAAGTGTGGTTTTTCAAGGCCCCAGGCTGGGTGGGGAGACGGGGTTATAGACTCAGGAGACTCCCACACCCTCAAGGCAGGCTGGCTGGCTGGCCCTCCCCTGACTCCTTTTGGCATGCAACTACTTCTTCTGGGTCCTGCCTGGAACTTCCCTTTCTATCTTTTCCTTTTCTCTAGGCTCTCAGGGCTTCCCCAGGAAGTTAGCCTCAGGGTGTGCAGAGAGAAAAGCACACATTGGTGCAGAGTTAAGGAAGGGAGCTGTTGCTGGAGGAGCCCCTTCCTCAGAAAGGTGCGGAAGATGGCATTCAGATCCACATTTAATTGATGAGAACAGAGAGGTCCCAGCCACCGAATGTACCAAGGTCACTTAATAGTGAACACTGGCTTGGGAGCTGATTCCTCAGGCTGGCGCACTCCCAAGTCCCTCCTCCCTTCCTCTTCACATTCCTGGGTGTCCTCATCAGGCGGGGCTGGGTGGTCGGAGGTATGTGTCCAGTGGGGGCAGTTCCCTTCAGTCCCTGACTCTTAGCACGTCATTAGAATTAATCTCTGCCTGCCTCTTGGACAGGATCCTGGTCAGGTGCCGTGGGTTCCGTGCTGAGCTGCCAAGCACAAGGTCAGCAGTTCAAACCCATCGGGAGGTAAGGCGAGGCTCTCTGTCCCTGGGTAAAGATTCACAGCCCCGGAGACTGCAGAGATCGGCTCCACGCTGTCCCCCAGGGCCACTGTGAGTCAGAATGGAAGCTGCAGGAGTGAGTCTGTTTCCCCCACCCACCCACCCACCTTTTGCCAGCTAGGAGGCAAAGCCTTGCATAATGAGACTGGTTCTCTCTTGGATCTGGGGGGGGGGGGCGGCTAATGGCCCCTGGGAGCTCTCACTTTCTGAGCAGGCGACTCCGGCTCCCAACTGAACCCCTCCCTGGGGGCAGGTCACCTCCTCATCATGGCGGCAGTGGGCCAGGGACAGCTCTGTGCCTGAACACTTCACTCCGCTCATGACCACTCTGTTGCCGTAGAGGCTCCCGCCGTGCCAGTACCAGGTTTCCTGGGGGGGAATCAATAAGAGAGACAGCCGGTACGTCAGCGTGAATGCCAATTTCTCATCAACTTTACCCACTTGCAGCTTCGTAGAAGCACCCAGGTTGTACAATCCCCATTTTTCAGATGGAGGCAGCTTGAGGCCCAGAGAGCTACTTACCCCAGTCACTGGTGGCCGTGAGCGAGACCCTTGAGCGAGACCCTAGCCGTTGGATTTTGGGAAAAGATAGCTGGGGCTGCAAACAAGCGTTTGATGTTGGCAAACACCTGCCACTCATGCGTCTGCTTCCCCCTCCCCAGCCTAGGGCAGACCTTGCCCATTGATCAGAGCTTTGTCTCCTCCGAACCTGAAAGGGATCTTGGGCGCCTTCTCAACTCTGGGGAGACCTGGCCCGTTGATCCCGGCTGTCAGAAGACGAGTGATCTCTTAGCGGGTGGCAAAAAATGCGACAAGAGCTAGCCTCCGGATTTAGTTCTGCGGAAAGCAACTAGCCTGATGACTCAGCACAGAGCCTGAAGAGACCCCAAGGTGACAAGTCTAAGATTTATCGGACCTCTTAAAACTTGGGAGCTTCAAAACACTGTTAGGGACGCACTCACATTTCACAGAATTCCCCAGCCGAGGAAGGTGAAGAACGGAGTGGGGTGGGTGGGTGTGGGGAGAAGCAAGTGGCGAGCTGGATGAGGGCACAGGTTCTGGAAGTTTCTCAGGCTTAGGGCACGAGGTGAGGTTGGGGCTTGAGACGTCTTCCCGAGAGCCACAAAGGAGAAGGCACGAGAGCAAGACAGCGTGGGGAGCACCTCACCCAACCTTTCACTTTCCCTCCGGCTCCACACCTCCCTGCCGAGCAACCTAGGGTCCACAGGGCTTGTGGCCAATGAGAGGTTAGGGACTGATGTCAAGCCAGGCCAACGGATGGCTGTTATCGCACTGGAGGACACTTTGGTCGATGCATGGCTGTCACGTTGATTCTGACTCATCGCCTGTCTGTGGGACAGAGGAGACAATGGCCCATAGGGTTTTCAAGGCTGCGATCTTTATAGAAGCACACCTTTCCCTTCGGACACAGCCTTTGGCTTCAACTTGCAACCTTTGTTTTGTAGCCTAGCATTTAACCACCAAGAGTCCTTAGATTTATTATTTAAAATAAAATGATACAAGCCACTGCTGCCATGCTGATTCAGACTCACAGGGACCTGAAAGACAAAGGCGAATGACCTCAGAGGGAGGACTTCCAAGGCTCTCCTTGTCCGTGGACACAAATTGCCTAATCTTTCTCCTTCCCAGTGGTCAGGAGACTTGAAAAGTCAACCTTTTGGTTAGCAGGCCAGTGTTCAACGGCCTCACCACCAGGGCTCCAAGAATTACCAGCCATCCCAGCAATTCACAACCCAGGTTGGAATTTAAAGCAGGGACTGAAAGAGATACTTCCCCATAATGTTATTTATTATTCACAGTCATGGAAACAGCCTGAGGGTCTGCCGACAGATGTGTGGTAAATAAAAGCATGGTGCATGCATACAATAGAATATGATTCCGCCAGAATGCGAAGTGCAGTTCTGATACATGTCATAGCATGGATCAGCCTTGACAACAGTATGTTGAGTGAAATATGAGCCTCACAAAAGTTTACTGGGTGTAACCAGGGCTTGGGAAAGGAGCCCTGGTGGCATCGTGGTTACACAGTGGGCTGCTAACTACAAGGTCATCCATTCAAAACCACCACCTGCTCCATGGGAGAAAGACAAAACTGTCTACGACTGTAAAGTACTCAGATCCACAGGGGGAGTGCTATACTGTCCAGGAGTCAGAATCGACGTGAAGGCAGTGAGTTTGGTTTTGAAGGGCTGGAAGGAAGGGGATATGGTGAGGAGGGAGAAACAGGAATGAATACTGAACCAGTTCTGAATGTCTGTCTGGGTGAGCAAAGGAAAACCTTTGGACCTGGATATTGCAGCGATTCCATTTTATGTCAACCTGCACCTGTGTGAAAGTGTAGGGGGCTGTCTAACTTATCTTTGAGTCACAGCCTGATGCTGTCCCTGTGGGGGTGTGGCCTTGTTCTAAGAGAGACACTGGGAACTCCCCCGTCCACCCCCTCCCCACCTGCCCCTTGTGCAGAGGACTCTGTCCTGCCTCCAAGGGTGGCGCCAGGCGGACCTGGACCTGGAGAGTTACTGACCCTCTGCCACATTTCCACCGACCTTGGACCCAATGGACTCAGCACCCCATCGACCTGCGATCTCCTGGCCTCCCGCTTCCCCTTTCGACATCATCAGCCTGCAGCTAGGAGAGGCTGAAGAGGACCCAGCTAGCATCGGACCCCCAGGATGGAGCTGACCTAGGCTGGGAGGGCTTCCTGATAGACATCTACCTCTCCATGTACAGTGATTCCTTGTGCCCATGCTCATGTGGGAGGGCCGCTGGCTTTGCTGAACACAGAGGGAAGCCAGGGCAGCGCCTCCTGAGCAGAATAAGAGATGCCGCGTAGCGGTGCGCTTCACAATGGTTAGAGTGCCACCTCTTTTTGTTTGCTTTTTACCACAGTCAAAAAAATAAAATAAAAAGGTACGTGAGAGTATTGTGTGTTCTAGAAAAACAGAACAGCAGCTCAGAGAATGGGGAAAGAGAAGGCACGTCGGCATGAGTCTTCTCTGGGCAGGGCGAACCTCTGCACAGGACCTGACATAGATCACAGGCATCCTAGTCCAGTGACTCCCTCAGCAGAGAGTCACCAGGCCGGGCAGGGGTGTAGCCTGTCCCAGGACTCAGAGCTCAAAGGAGCGGGGCTATGGCCCCCCTAAGATTCCTTGCCTCTCCGCTTTAATCCAGGGCGCTTTGCTGTGTACCCCCAGGCGGCTTGATCGGGTTTCGTGGAAGAAGAGGCTGATTAAAGAGCAGGGCCCCAAACGGACCAAGGATGGGGATTGGGCTGGGGCAGGGGCTTCTCACCTGGAAGGCATTGCTGGCAAAGCCCAGGCCCAGCTGCCGGCAGACCACCATGGCCTCCACGATGCCCCAGTTCTCTCCACACACTGTGCCCCATACTAGGGACCCGTTTCTCTCCACCAGCACCTCCACCCGGCCCTCGTAGGGGTTACGGCCTCCATTCAGTCGCAGCTGTGGAAGGGACAGAAGAGAGGGTCACCAAGAGGGGAAAAGGGGAGATTCCTCACCATGGTCCTGTCAGACAGTCCTTCCTGGGACACAAACAACAAATCCAGGAGAGACCACTGGGCACTGACATTGTGTCCAGCATGGTTCAAGCATTATGTCACAGCATAGGTCACTCTGGGCTGGTCCTAGAAGTCTGTGCAGTGGGGATGACCACGGGCTCCACAGAGGACTTCCACTCTGCTGCTTGCTGCTCACTGCCCATCCGTGGGAGCTGTTCTAGAATCAGATGCTCAGGAGAGTCACGGGTCCCAAAGACTCCTTCCCAGTCCCCAGGTCCTAGAGTCTTCTCCACACACTCTGCTTGATTGACTAAGCTCCAGACTTCACCCCCTATGTCTGGCAAACGCAATGTCCTCTCCACCCCTGAGGAGATCCATGACTCCTATTATACAGGTCCACAAGAACCCTTCAGAGACTTCTAATCTGAACGTGTCATTCTCTCTTCTCTCTCTCTCTCTCTCTCTCTCTCTCTCTCTCTCTCTCTCTCTCTCTCTGCCTGTTCTCAGTCCCTCTCCTTATTCTCTACCCTCCTCTATTTCAGGGCTTGGTCAGCTTTTCCTAAAGGGGCCCGGCAGTAAGTATCTTAGGTTTTGTGGCCACACAGTCTCTGCCCTGACTCCTCACCTTCACTGTGATAGGATGACACGTAAATGACTGGTGGTGGCTGTGCGCCAATCAAACTTGATGCATGAAAATGGGCAGACTGGGTTTGGCCTGCAGACCCTGATTTACTGGTACCTCATCTGGGTCCATGGGATTCAGACGGGGCTTTCTCCTCCTGTGAAAAGCTACAGTCTCAGACCCCACAAGGACAGTTCCATTCTTTCCCGCAGGGACGCTGTGAGTCAGCTAGGATTACAAAGGAAGGCGATTTGAATCCGCCGGCTACTCGATGGGCAGGAGACACAGCAGCTGCCTTTCTTTAATTTACCATCTCGGGACCATATGGAGAAGTTCTCTTCCAGGGTTACAAAGAGTAGGAACGGAGTCGATGACAATGAGATTGGAACCTTATGGTGCAGCCCGAATCCAGGCATAAGCCTGGGGGTTACTTCTCTCTTAGCCCCCTCATCTTTGTCCTGCAGATCTTATCTCCAAATCCTCTCCTACTCCATCCCAACTCTCCTTCTCCAAGTCTCCAGAGCCTCCTCTCCCTGCCTTCCCCTCCCTCTCCCACCTACTGTCACCATCCACCAATCCAGAATCCAGAGAGATCTTTTAAAAGCAAGATCTGTTCAAGCTGAAAACACGGCAGTGGTTTCCCATTGTATTACCTGCCCATGTTCACACTGTAGCCCAGCAATGCAGACACATTGCCTGGTCCATCTTCCGATTCCATGGCCCATGGACCTCCCTCAGGGGGGGCTCAGAGTCCCATGACACATCCCATGTTCTTCCCGGCATCTGTGACTGTCCTAATTCAACTCGCTGCCGACTGGTTTCACAGCTGCCTCTCCAGGGCTGTGCTGGATGTGTCTGGCTCACCGTGGAATCCATCCCCCAGGCTGTGCCTCACAGATGTCCCTGTGGAGGGGGTCACCCTGGTTCTGAGTCATGTGACTTCACAGGATGCTAGGCTGTCATCTCTTTGGGAGCAAGTGGCCTGTTTCGCGGAGCCCCTAGCTGGGTGCAGACGCAGACTGCCGACCTTTCACTTAGTAGTGCAGGGCTGAATGGCTGCTCCCCCAGGGCTTTGAAACTACCTGGTAGGCATTCCTGAAGGATGTTTGGAGGGAATGAATAAATGGGCGACATATGGAATGGCCACCTCGACCAACTTGTGTGAGGTCCTGCAGGGAGGCGGGGCGTTTGGGGGAGAGCTCTGAAGATGCAGCTCTCACTTCCAGACCAAGCACCGTATTCCGTTCTCCCTTTGCCTGAAAATGATCCCCACCTGCGGCAATTCCCTCTGTCCTTTGGGATGAGGGCAGAACTCCTGTGGAAATGCAAACACCCTGGGATCCTGAGCTCATCACACTGCCTCTTCAGTGGTCCCAAGCCGCAGGGGAAGGCGGCAGAAGACAGAGTCCCTCAGCCGTCCCCGCCTTAGTCACTTTATCCTAGACTCTAAAGCCAACAGACACCACAGAGGCTCTGCCAGGCTGGCTGTGGGGCACGAGAAATCTGTGTCACGGCCCCTCCTTGATGCACTTCTCAGAGCTCCCGCCGAGGCTTCAAGATGCCCAGAGTTCCTCTAAGGCTGACTAAGCCCGGGACCTATCCTTTGTGACAGGGAGGAGGGGTGAGTTGTTCTGGAAGCATCTAGGTCTTTCAAGTTCTTGGTTTCCCAAGAACACTAAGAGGGCACAGAGTGGCTGGCCAGAATGTTCTAACTTGGTTCAGGCCCTCATTCTCCTCCACTTCCCACGCTCCCCCTTACTCCCAGGGGCCAGTATTGTGCATCTTGGTCTGGTTCACCAATGAAATCTCAAGAGGCCTTGGGTCACCCTCCAGAGGTGAACCAGAGGTCCGCACGGGTGCTGGAGCCCCTGCAGTGGATAAGCTGTCCTGGCACACTCACCCGCCATGCCCAGAGCCTCCTCCCCACTGTCAGTAATGAATGAGATGAGGCTTTGTTGTTACTAGAAGGGCCAAGCCATCCAGCTATGTCTGTAGCCTTAATCCTTTCCTTAGGCAATTCCCTAACAGACTGCAGGCTGGAAGGGAAGTCAGCAACCAACTGCCTTAGCGCTCTTTCCAGAAGAGACTGAGCGAGCACACATGAGTGAGATTAAGGAGCCAGCAATACGAGGGTGATCCCGGGAGAGAAGAGCGCTTTCTGATCAGAGAACTTAATCACCTGCTGTTGAACTTCAGCGTGAAGGTCCCCGGCCTGAACTGTTTGGTGTCTCAGTGAGGAGACCCATATTCAGGCTGCTCCGGGCACTCGGACCCCTCACCTTTTTCTGGAAGCCCATGGCAGGCACGTTGCATCTCACACCCGCGTCTTCCTCATGGCTGCAGCCCAGAGACTCGGCGTTGAACTTGCATTCGATGATGGACTTCTCCTTCCCCGTGCACTCGATCTCATTCAGGTGGATGGGCCCGATCCCTGGTGAGGCGGAAGAGATGTGAGCTAGGAGACACTCTGAAGGAATGCTCTGGAGAGGTCAAGAAAGGCCAGGATGGTCAACACCTGCCTCTCCTGTCCTCCTAACCTCCTGTCCGAAGACTGAGGCCTCTTATCTCTGGGGAAGAGAAGCTGGATCCCTGGCATAGAATTCCTGACATGAAACCATTGCTTTTTCCCTCTTACCATCACTTCTCCCATAAAACAAAAAAAGTTTGTTACTAACTATTGGTATGACCTTGACCAAGCCACAGCTAGGCTGTGTTCGCACAGAAACAGGGGATTTAACTCGAAACCAGCTAAGGACCCAATACTTCCAGGCATCTATGAATAGGAGAAGAATGACCATGCAGGCAACAGATGATACACTGTCATGAAATGATGTCAGTAGAGTTTACAGAGATTAAAAAAAAAATTAGAGAGTTAAAAAAAAGTTAAAGCGAGCTTATAAACAGAAAGCAGGAAATTCCAAAAGTCAGCATGGTTTGCAGAGGTGAACCACGGGGGGCAAAGACGCCATCCCCAGGCTTGTAGGAGGGGAGGGGCACGAAGGCTATGGGGTGGGACCACCTGATGGAGACGGTGACTGAGACTGGGGGGGAGGGTGTGTAGGGTTCTTGCAGTGAGATTGATATCCTGGCATCTCCTCCCCCAACTTCCCACCAGTCCTTGACTGACCACATCCAGCATGCCTCCTGGGACACGGGGCGCTGTGACCAAGGGTGGAGAGTGGCCCAGAAAAGCCGGGGACAGGCATCCTGGAGGTCACAGTGGTGGATGTGGGGCTGCTAGTCCAGGCGTGGTGATAACAAGCGTGAGGGTCACACGGCTGGGAGAGAGAATGTCCGGTCTGACCAACTTCCAGCTCCTTTCCTGGCATGCATGACTAACTCTCCCCTCTCCAGGACAGCGTCTCCTCATCTTCTGGAAACTCTGCTCTGCTGGTCATCCCCTCCCTCCCGAGACTCACCTTCCCTCTTCTGTGCACCCTGCTGGCCATGCTCTAGGATCCCCCAACTTGACAATGACTTCCCTTGACCCCATGCCTCCTTTAACTCTGTCACTTGGCCCCGACAGACAGACTTCTTGGGTAAGTCCTCTGGTCTTGTTCTCTGCAGGGTCATCTTGCCGCAAATGGTCTTCACTGTCCACCTTCCCCACTGCAGGAAGAGTACACCTACCCGCTGTTCTCACCAGGACCCAGACATCATTTGTGGGGCCTCCTCCTCCTCCTCCTCTTCTCTTATCCCCGACAACCGACCCAGCAGCACCACATTCCATTCCCGCCCCTCCAGTTGGAGCATAATTTCTGTTTTCTTTTTCCATTTATGCTGCCAGGACATCAATCTGACCCTTTCACCTTCTGTTTGGAATAAGATGGTCAACACTGGTCCAGTCTAGCCTCCCTCTGCCTCTCCGCAGCAGCTCAGATGGTTTTTTAAAACACATATTGAATCATGTCACTCCCAGCTTTAAGACCTTTAATGTATCACTGCACATAAGAATAAAACCGTCAGTCATCAACATGCCCTACAAGGACTTCTACCATCTGAACCCCCACTTGCTATCCTGCTCTGGCTGCCCCCGCCTTCGGTCACACCGGGCTCCCTTTGGGCCCCGATGGCCTGGACAGCTCCTCATCCCGCTACTGACTCCCTGCCTGCCACCCTGCCTGCAGGCTCAACTTCCAGGCCTCCCTCTTCCTGAGAGAAGGCTGCTCTGACTGCCCAGTCTGAATCTCCCTGAACTCTGCTTCCCACAGATCCAGGCGGTTGGTTATTTGTTTAACATGTGTCTGGCTTCCCCACTAGGCTGGAGGAGCCACCGAGGACAAGGCCAACTATTGTTGCCGTTAGATGCCATTGAGTTGGCTTTGACCCAGAGTGACCCCAGACACACCAGACTGAAACACTGCCCAGTCCTCACAGCCGTTCCTGTGTCTGAGCCACCGTGTCAAGCCACCTGGGCTAAGGCACGCGTTGGGCATAGGAAGCTACTAAAACCTTAGGCGCAGCGTCATGACCCCAACCAGAGCCAGGTAAATTGTGTGTGTGTGTGTGTGTGTGTGTGTGTGTGTGTGTGTGTTTGCTGTTGACTCTATTTCTACTCAAGGCAACCATTCAAGGTATCTGAATGGAGCTACTCCACAGGGTAACTGTGGACGCAGAAGACCCGGCCTCCCTCCTGACACACCTCTGGGTGGGTTCCGATGGCTACCTTTGGGGTTAGGAGTCAAGGTCTCAGGAAGTGTGAATCGTGTCTCGATGTTGAATTCACTGAGTGTCTGTATATGTCGGTACCCCTGCTAAGTGATGGAGATTCAGCAATGGGCCAGGGGGTCCTCTGGCTAGCAGAGCCCAGTGCTCCTGGGCGGTGGCCGGTCCCTTACACGGAGACTTGTGAGGTGAGAGGACAACGGGAAACAATGGAGGGAGGTGACTGCAGGCGCTTGGATGCCTGATAGAGGGGGTATGGGGAGATATCTGTAATGAATTTTAAAAGCAGCCCATGGTAATATTATTGTATTTTCAAGTTGACAAATAATAAGCTTTTTCTTGAATGACGATTGTCATTTTGAGAACTGACTCCTAAAACAATAATCTAAAAAAATTTTTTTAAAGCATCTCCTATTAGGATGAACTAAGTTTTACCATTTCCTTGGAATTCATAAATGATGACGTTTCCAATTCCTGGGAAATGTATAAAATGCCCTGACTTTACAAAAACACCCGGTGCCTTTGTGCATGGGGAGTGTCCTGAGACTCAGAAGGGGAAAGGCTGTGAGGAAATACAGACCTTCCACTGCACTTCAGGGGCCCTGGAGGCCCCGTGGGCTCAGCATCGGGCTGCTGGCCTCGAGGCCGGTTGCTCTGGCCCACCAGACACTCTGAGGGAGGCAGGGGCAGCGTCTGCTTCTGCAAAAACCACACACAGCCTTGGAAACCCCGTGGGGCAGTGCGCCTGGGACGGACTGGTGAACAGCACTTGAGCACCCAATGGCTTACACTGGGCCGACAGATGGACAGCAACTTGGCCCTGGTCATGTCAGTGTCTCCCAGTGTCAGAGCAGCCTTGCTTGAGAACGACGACTACGATGACGGATGACGCTGGAGGCTACCGCTGATTGGCCGTTGACTGTGTGCTGATGCTTCTCTGAGCTCCCTGAGTGTGTTTCCTCTTGTCATGCTCTCAGCAGCCCAGCAAACTCAGGGTGGTGAGGGCTGACCTGAGCAGCAGGCCCGGTGGGGGTCAGACTCAAACTGGCTGGTTGGACCCCAGAGCTGTGGTGTGAAGTTTCCGATGCCTTGATTGGGGGAGGAGTAGACGCTAGTCTGGTCCTGGAGAAGGCCTGCATTCTCCTCCCTGCAGGGGTCCTCCCACTACCTCCTGCCTCCTGGGATGCCTTCTCCCTGCAAGGAACACCTCCAGCCCCTCCTCCTCCAAGACTGAGCTCGGAAAGACCTCATCTGCATCTACACGCCCGGCATCTGTTCTTCGTGCCTCTCACACGCTGGGTCACGAGTTCAGCAGTCAGCCGGAGAATTCACTCAGCCTGTGCCTCCTTGGAAGGAGCCCTGGTGGTGTAGGGGTTATGCATTGGGCTGCCAGCCTCGAGGTCAGTGGTTTGAAACCACCAGGTGCCCGAGGGAGAAAGACAAGGTTTCCTACTCCCATGAAGTTCTGCCCTGTCGTATCAGATCACTGAAAGTCAGAATCCCCGTGAGGGCAGTGGGCTTGTATTCCTCCCCGCCCGCCCCCTCCCCTCTCGGGCATCTCCTTGGGGAGTGATGAGATCATTCTGAGCTCTATTTTCCTCAGCTGTAAAAGGCAATAACAACAATACCAATATCTATGATAAGGAAAAAGGAGGTAAAGTCAGGCCAGTCCTGGCATTGCCTAGGGCCTCGGTGATTGGCACGTAGTAATAACAGTAATATTTCCTCTATGTCATCGTTTCCTTGCTAGCATCTGGTACCTTTGACCGTGGTTATTTCTCACTCCTTTCACTGGACTTGAGCTCCTGGAGACAAAAATCATAATTATAAGTGCTTGTGGAGCAGCTGAGGTGTCCATTTCCGAGCACAGCTCTGTTAGCATTTACTGTGATTTGCTGGCTACCAGACTCTGGGACAGGAGTCCCTCGGTAGCACTGACAGTTAAGCATCTGGCCACTCGCCAAAAGGTTGGCAGTTCAAACCTACCCTGGGGCTCTTTGAAACACAGGGGATCTGCTTCTGGCAGCTCCCAGTCTTGGAAACCCAGGGGAGAAGTTCCAGTCTACAGCGCAGACAAGGGTCGCCAGGAGTCAGGACTGATGCCATGGCAACCGAGAACAACACCATCAGCATACTATAGAGAGGGGCTGGGCAGAAGGAGAAGGGGGCCCTAAAGATCTTTATGTGCTTTAGATGGTATCAAACAACTGGTTAATCAAATTCTGGTCCAGTGTGGCTCTCTCAGAAACCTGGGAGCAAGCCCCCCACCTCCACTCCAGAGAAGCCCCACTTATCTGAGGCACACGTGTACACACACACACACACACACACACACACACACCAGAGGCAGAGCCTTGAGGCAAGAGACGACATTTCTCACTGCACCACCACAGAACTGGGGGCAGCACAGGGAGGGGGCGGTGGCGCTGGAGGACAATGAATGGATGAGTAGCCACAATGCCTGGTGGTTCTGGGCTCTGAATTCCTGGCCTAGGTTTGACCTTTGGCACCTTGACCTCCACATCCGCCTACTGCTTGGTCTGGACACCTCTGTATTGCTGCTTCCCCATGCCCTCTCCACCCCGAGCCTGGCTTCACCCCCTCCAGATATTAACCTCCTTGGACTTTGGGGCCACACATCTTGGGACAGAAGCACGGTGCTGTGGGAGAAGCCGCCACCCATCCTGTGGGCTCTCGGGGTGGAACCCCGTTAGTGGGTTAGGCCATCAATGCAGCCAGTTCCAGTCAGAGTTGTAAAACCACAGGAGATGTCCAAGTGTTTTCATGCTGTCAAGGTCGACGTTGCTTGACTGCACTGTTTTTCAGCTTTATGCACGTGGCCTATTCTGTGACATGCATTTCTTATTGTGGATTGCAGGCGAAAGGGATTTGAAGTCCCTCTTGATGGGCCCTGTCCCGTGCAGCAGGCACGAGTGAGCATTTGTGGCCAGTCTGAATTGTGATGTCTGGAGATTGTCAAATGCATGGATTCTGAAGATCGAGTACAGAAATTGTCCACGACCACCGTCATCCATCATCTCTGTGAATGGGAATCAACCTTGGCAGGAATGCTGAAATCATGATACGGACTTTGGGTACGTCCAGTGACATGAACTGCTTCATTAAAATTCATCCATTTGTTTTCTTTTACCCTTTTCTTGGCCGCCAGTAGGAAATCAGAAGTGACGTGTGTGCAACTGGCAGACTTCTCCTGGAGTGTTGAGGCGTCTGCGTCAGGCATTCATTCAGCCGATCCACCTTATCGGCAGAAATGCATTTGTTCACTCACCCATTCATTCTGCACAAAATCAACATCTCTCAGCAGATGTGCTGGGCACGGGGCTCCAGATAGGTCTGCCTTGGAGGGGCTCAGGCTCAGAGCAGGGGTGAGGGAGTGGATGCAGGAGCAGGCAGGTTTCCAGATGTGGGCGTGATGTCCTCCGTTCCGGTGAGAAGAGTGGGTTCTTGAAGACCAGGGGTAGGCAAAGCCTGACCCCAGACCAGCCACCCTATTCGGCAATAGAAATGGAGGCCTGGAAATGTGCTCGTGGTCACAGATCCAGTAGGTGACAGGGCTCAGAGGGGTGCCTCTTGATTCTTGCCCTTTCTCTAACCCCGAGTAAGGCCCCTTGGACCACTCATCAGCCAAGAAGGAAGCACCGGGCCAGCCTGCTTGACCTTGACCTTGACCATGCTACATCTCCTTTTGCCGACTGGAGTGGCGCCCTCCGGCGTGGCAGGACTGAATACATCATCCGTGGTTCTCTTCAGGATGGCATCAGAAAGGCTAAATGCCTCTTTCACCCCGAGGTCTACTGGCCTGATGGTTTGGAAACCTTGGACTGCTTCAAGCAGGGAAATAATTAGGTCACCGAGAACACACCCAAGACAAATGGAATGTTTATGTCATCTAACCGCTTGTTTATGCCTCTGGATGAGCAATCTCTGTCCTGTGGGCCTTAGGAGAGCACACACCACATGCCCCCTGGTCAGGGGAATGGGCCATGGGAAGATCAAGGTCCAGCAGGGCGCCCGGGAACTCTCTGGGACCGGAGAGGAGGCCGTGAGGTGGCATAACTGAGGCAGCCTGAGAGGACGAGCTGAGAGCCAGATGCCCAGACCTGGGATGCACACCCAGGAAACTGTTGGGGTGACTTCTGGCAAATTACCTGTCCCCCAGAGCCTCCAATTCATCTGGTGGACGAAGTGTCCCGCATCCTCTCCTGCAGATGTCCGAGGAAGCTTTCAAAAGTTCACAGACAAGATGGAGTCAAGATGATCAAGTTTTCCATGAGCTCTCGCTGGAGGCTCCCCGATCCCCAGAGGCTGGCAAGACTTCTCCCTTCTGCCCACTAGCTCGCAGGGTCTCCTTCCAGCCACAGGGCGCTGCTGGCCAGGCGACCACAGTCATCTGGGGCCTGAGTGTGTGGTGAACAGATCCCGCCATGGCCTCATCGGCTGAGCTCTGCGGCTGCTTCTCTGCAGTGGAGGTTCAGTTGAAAGCACGATTGGAGAGTCTTGTCCAGGAAACCACTGGAGGGGGGTGGCCAGGACTTGGGGACAGGGGTCTATTCTCAAAGCTGTGGTCAGTGAGCTCACCACATTCCTTTCAGTGGGGTGATGGCTGCCCGGTGTTTGATGGGGTGGAAACATCTCCCCACAGGACAGGGCACCTCCACCCTCATCTGCAGCCTCTGTTCCTCCCCCCACTGGTCCTCTGCCAAGCACGCGCTGGCCCAGCGCCCACAGCGCCCTGTCCTCTGACGGTCAGCACTGGGAGTTTCCTGGCAACGACTGCGAGGACCCCTGTGGGCTCTCACCCCAGCATCGCAGGGCAGGGCCTGCACTAAGGACTGCCTTGAGACACAGGGCTCCAAGGCTGGGCAGCCAGACAGCCCAGACCTGGCCGGGCGCAGGGAACTGTGTGTTCTGCCTAGTCTCCTGTTGACGCGGTGCTTTCTCTTCACGAGGGACCGACTTGAAAGCCTGGTACACTTTTGTTATTTGCTCCGATGGGGGGTGGGGGGAGAATTGTTCAGGACACCTAATAAAAACCAGGCTTCTTTTCGTGAGCATCTCCTGAGCGACGCAGCACTGGGCTTCCCCCTCCTCCCTCGGGTATTGGGATTGAGGAGTGGGGAGGGGTTTCTGTGGCACCACCAGTGTGGAAACGGAGGAGGAGGGTATTTGGGAATTTCTCTGCAAGGGTGGCTCACAGCCAGACACACCCAGATGCTTTGTCTAGGAGGAAGGGTTCTGGCTTTCTCAGAGTTGGCAGTGGAAGGCCTTGGGGCAAGGCATTGGGAGGCCTGTCTTAGAGGACTAATTTGCCACTGATATGGCACTAATATGCCCTGGGGTGTCATACTTGACTAGGTGCTTGGATATTAATGGAAAGACTGATGGTTCAAATCTACTCAGAGGTACCTCCGAAGAAAGCCCTGGCAATCTATGTCTGAAAAAAATTAATCTCTGGCTGCCTAGCAGAGATACAATTCCACACTCACACACATGGGTTTGCCACAAATCAGTACTGGCTGGATGGCAGCTCCCACCTTCCCTCTCTCCCTTCCTTCTTCCCAAATGCTTTCTCACCCTGATCAATGTACTTCTCTGGGCCTCAGTGCCTAAATCTACACAGTGGGGACTTGGCACTTGGGGTCCTCCTGTGTCCCACTCCAGACTGGGACTGGGATTCTCTAATCCCAGTGCCGACTAAAGAGGGGAGGGGAAAGCGGGGGGCTGAGGAAGCACAAGGCCCCCCAGGGGCCAGATTCCTCCTCCGGCTGCAGTGGCCCAGGATGGGTAAAGGCTGCCCACTGCTTACCTTGGCCCAGCCTGGAGCCGGTGATGGCCTCTCTGGCACTCCCGAAGCCCAGCTCTCGGCAGACCACGCTGGCAGACACCAGGTCCCACTTGTCATCGCAGATGGTGCCCCACTCTCCATTCTTCAGCACCTCCACACGGCCCTCCCCGACGTTGGCCCCGCCTCTCAGCCGCACCAGGGGTTGCTGGGGAGACACATGGTCCAGCGGAGTGGAGAAGCGGGTGCACGGACCCGCTCGACCTTGCCCCTCCCCAGCCCGGACACGCAGTCTAGGAGCTTTGACTGCACTGGTGTGTGTGTGTGTGTGTGTGTGTGTGTGTGTGTGTGTGTGTGTGAACATGCGCATGCTGGGGGAAGCAACTGTGCTCCCTCAGTCTGGTCCAAGTCCCCTCAGTAGCCGTTTCATGGGGCTGGAGCACTGGGGAGCCCGCCAGGGACCCTCAGCCATTTGTCCTCAACCAATTGCGTGCTTTTTTCTCTCCTTGCTCCACCCTAGTCTGACTCCAGCACCTTGTCATCAGGACTTCTCACCCCTCCCCAGAACTTGGAGTCCTGAAGCTTCCACCCCAGGAGCCCTAGGAGCTGGCATTGTCACCCTGTCTGGTTTGTCATCTCGTCCCTGGGTCAGCCTCCTGGGAAGGGTCCTTGGTACTAAACAGATGCTTCAGGAGTTCTGCTCTGCACACCCGCGAGAGACAGGCGGGCAAAGTGCAATGGGAGATGGCGCACTGGCAAGTGAGGCCTTAACAGAGCTTAGAGATTCGATGTGGCGGGGGTGAGGAGCCTCACACTGGTTAAGACCCACAGAGATTCTAGAGCTGGGTCCATGCCCAGCCCCGTCCCTGCCCTCCCCTCTTTCTACCTTCCAGCTCCACTCCCCGATACCAGAGAAGAGCACCCCTACCCCTCCAGAGAGCCAGAGAGGGCTGGGGGCACCAGCTTCATTACTCAACCTTGCTCAAGGCAGCCAGGAAGTGAAATCACTGTTCAGGAGGAGAAAAAAAAAGCAATCTCCTCCAGCTTGTTGACCCCATGGCACAACCACTTACCTACCTGCCCACACGATGTGGTCCACATCACTTCCAGTGTGAACCTTGTGGCCAGAGGACTGCTCATGTGTGGGAAGGGTGACTTTGACACTTAGACAGGAGGCATGTTCTGCTCTGGCCAGGCAGCCCCCAGCCCCTTGACTGGCCTGATGGGTGGTGGTACTTTTCAAGCATCGATGTACCCCAGCTACCTCGTGAGTCGAGGCATTTATATAAGGACCTTCAGCTGCAGTCCCTGCTCAGTCACCTCTCTGCCCTACCAACAGCACCTCACCCAGATGCACCAGACCCCAGGGAATGCTCTGACATGGCACTAAGGGGCCAAAGAGGGGTAGAGAAGGGTGAAAAACACCCCCTGGTTTCAGACATCTTCTGTCTATTGCTAAAAAAACATAGCAGAATGTTGGCTCCAGTCTCCGTTTTCTGGAGATAAGTCACCTCCGCTTCCTCCTACAGACTAGCTGGAGGTCAGGCGCCCTTGCCACTAGAGGCGGGTGTCACAGGACCCCATCCAGCCCTGCAGTGGCTCGGCAGGGCGTCAGCTGGCCCCAGGAAGGGGAGAGAGGAAAACAGTGCTTTGGGAGAAGAGGAGCCCGCGGTTCACTTTTTATTGGTTCAGTCTGAACTCAGTTCCTTTATTTTAAACCACACACTAGACAAATTCCAAAACAGTAGAACCTGGTATTCTACAGGACCAACAAGGGCAGATGAGCGTCTCCGGCGGAGGCCAAGGTCAAGACTGGAGTCCTCTAATCTCGCAGCACGCAGAGGGGGCGACAGGGTGGCCCCAGAAGCATACTGTCCTATTTGACCTGTGCCGTCTGGCTTGCATGGTGCTTGCAGCCGTCTAGCTGGGTCCCACACCCTCCAGGTGATGGCAGGAACCACGCCACTCGCTTTGGTCAAAAGATCCCACCCAGGCTCAGCGGGTCTGTCTGATTCGGGTGCCAACCTCTGCCCTGGATTCCCTTTTCCACTGGGTGAGTGTCTGTCCTGGTTGCCGAGAGGAGAACCTGGAGCTCAGAGAGTGGCAGATCAGAGAGCAGAGGAGAACGTGGGGAGAGGGAGGCAAGGGAAGACATGGGGGTGCTGCCTCCGCTAATCAAGGAACTAGAACCTCTCCAGGCCTATGGTTGCGGCGCTCCCTGGTAGGAATGCTGCTGGCCCGTCACCTTTGGCTCCTGCCCTCGCTCCCCCCACTCCCCTGCCCAGACCTCTGTGTCTCTCATGCTTCTGGTCCTCAAAATTTTGACTCAGGGGTCCCATTCCTTCTCAGAGCTGGCTTCAAACTCACCATGCCCAAGGGTTTGCTAAGTATCAGACCCTATCTGGCCTGGGAGAGCATCTGCGATCCATGATCAGATGCCCTCCGACTCTCCAGTGGGCGGTTCTCACGCAGCCGTTTCTACCGCCTGCAACAGTGGTTTCAACCTTCCTCTTGCAGCTCCTCATGGTGTGGGGACCCCCAAGCGTAAAAATTATTTTCATTGCTACTTCATCACTATCATTTTGCTACGGTTAGGAATCATCTTGTAAATAATCTGCTATGCGGGATGTGTAGCATACAAATTGATTTCATTGCTACAAATTGATCAGAATGAAAGCATAGTAATGCATCCCAAAACAGGATGCCATGACGTACTGTGAAATATTTATTGCTAATGACAAATACATGAAATGTTGCTTAACATGGGGCAGTGTGGGTAAGTCTTCATGAGGGGTACTCGTCTGTGGGCATATCTGCCCGTAGGCGGATAGAGGAGCGGTGTCTCGATTCCTAAGACCATGGGAAAGATATGTTTTCCGATGGTCTTAGGCGACCCTTGTGAAAGGGTTGTTGGACCCCCAAAGGAGTTGCGACCCTCAGGTTGAGAACCGCTGGCTTGCGTATGACAGCCATCCTCCGGTGAGTGTGTGGGGGGAGGATGGGGGAGAGAAAAACTAATGGCCTCTCAATGGCTATCGAGCAAAGACATAGAGTCCACTGTGTTTTCCAGAGATGTCCTCCAATCAACAGTGCTGGGCAAACTTACTCTCCCTCGGGAGTCCGTCAAAATGGGGTGTCGGTCGAGTTGAGTGGATGCACATGGACCACGAGTCCAGCCACACATGTGCACCACACACCCTTAGACCCCGATAAAGACACTCGCAAACCAAGGCGATGGAAGTGCCTAAGTAGATTTTCACCATCTATTTTGCTGAAAGCATAAAAAAAAAGTTTTTTTTTTTTTTTTTCTAATTCTTTCTGTTACAGAAGCCAAAACCTGTTTCAAAACACTTCTGATTTCAGGGGCTTTTGAGAATGATGTTATGTAGCCAATAGCTCCGGTGCCTGTGAGTCCGACCCCACCCCCTGCTTTACTGGGTCCGCAGATTGCCCTGGCAAGGCTTGCTCAGGGGCTGCTGCTTTCCTCTTCCCGGCTAGGAGGGAGCATCTCCAAATTCCATTCTCTTCTCCTTTAATTTTTTCCACGGACTTTTGGAATCCCCCCGATCACTGTCCTCCCCAGCGGAGACTCCGTCTCAGAGACTGAAGAATAACCAAAAGAAGGACAAGACAGGTGAGGATGCTGTGGACTTGAAACAGGGCCAGGTGCCCGTGCAAATCAGACCCTCTGCCTTTCTGCCATTCTGTCCTCTAGGGATGGACTTTCTCTGGAGGGTCCCTTGAATCATCCCAGGTGCCAAGGGGCCCCAGGTCTGCCCCATTCTTACCTCTGGCTTGTAGGCTTTCCGGAATCTTGAGGGTCCATCCAAGTTGAAGGCCTGGCCAGGCACACAGCTCACGACGGCGGGCAGCCCATTCTCACAGGTGATGTTTTTCATGGGGTCCTTTGACACCCGGGCACCCAACTTGCAGCTGGAGATATGGGCCTCTGTGCCCGTGCAGTCCATGGAGAAGGGCCAGTAGCGCTGCTTCCTCCTGGCAGCAAACATCCTACAGGGGGAGGGAGGGGAAGAGAGAGGGAGGGAACAGGTGACCAGGGTGGCATGGCACCCACTTCTCACTTTCTAGGTGCTCACTCCAGGCCTGCCAGCCCACTCTGGAGCTGGGCCTGCTGCATTCAGCCCACCTTCATTTCTTCTAAACGCCCCTATGAATGACTTCCTCTATTCAGGCATGGCCAATGGGAGCTAGGGTGCCCTGTTCTCAAACACCTTACAGCCCCTGCAAGAGAGGACCCAGCAAAGGACAGCCCTCTGCCCGCAAGCCCATTCTCTACAGAAAACTCAGTGGTCACTGACTAGCACCCATCAGTCCTGGTGAGTTGAACAACTGCCAATGTATTGACTGTCTCATGGAAGTGAGTTGAACTGAACCATTTGTACTGCTCTGCGGACTAATTAGATGTTTCCTATGACCACATAAGAATATCTACATAGGACTATAAAACCCTAAGAGCCCTGGTTTTGTTTCTCTAGAGCACCCTATCTAACACACTAACACACTCTGTATGGGCACCCAGAGCCTTATCTTTCTTTCTCTCATGATTAAGCCAGTCTGGAAGCAGCTGTGAACTCTCAGAGGCCCTGGGAGGTGGACACAGTGGAGGGACAGAGCCTACAGACACCATCTTGCGCTCCTCTTTACCCCAAATGGAGAGACTTGTCCCAATTGCAGTGTGCCTGTGGGCACAATGACACCGAATCCCTCAAAGAAGGATTAATCAGGGGAATTCAGGATGGATGCTCTCCCAGGCGGTGCAAACAGCGGATGCATCCAGCTGCTAACCAAATTGGGGTTAGCGAGTGCCACCCACACGTGCTTTGGACAAAGGGCCTAGAAGTAGCCTTTGAAGAAATGGCCTCAGAAACTTTAGGAATGGAGCATCGTTCTACAGGATTTAGAGTGGACCCTGCAGCAGCTCGTCTTGGATTTATACTTGGCATAGCTACTGACTGGCACAAAGAACCTTATAAGAGAATGATGAGGCCGCCCACCTGGGATCCGCGGACCCGAGGCCAGGATGGCGGCGCCCAGCATAAGGAGGCGGCAGCTGAGACGCGGGTTTGTGGGCCCCCCCCACCCGCTGCTGCCCCAGGCGGTGTCTGAGCCCACAAGAGCGGTGTTCGATGTGTGACCCGGCGGCGGCGTCCACTCTTTCTCCCAAAGCGCAGGCCCCGGGGACAAGTACACTTGTGTGTTCACCAACGCATCGCAGGGAGGGACCAGCGAGAAGTGGCAGATGAGCCTGGGGACGAGTGAGGACGGCCAACATGTCACCTGCACCATCTGGAAACCCCAGGGCAAATCCTACCTCTACTTCACCCAGTTCCAGGCCGAGGTGCGGGGTGCCGAGATGGAGCACGGCATGGCCTACTCAAAGGCTGCGTTTGAAAAGGAGAACGATGTCCCCCTGAAAGAGGAGGAATTTGAAGTGACCAAAGCAGGAGGAGCCCACAGGCCCTGGGGCCTTCAAGGCTGAGCTGTCCAAGTTGGTGATTATGGCCAAGGTGCCCCGCAGTGAGCTGTGACCAGGCAGCCTGCCGGCCTGCCGAGTCCCTCACCTCACCTCTGAGCAAGGCCAGGCCCCAAGGAGGACCAGGCTGTTCCCGTTTTTCCGGGGACACTCTCAGCCGGCAGCCCTGACCAGAGGAGTTCACGCCGCACTGGGGCCAGGGCACGGATTCAATGCTCCTACCGGTGTCTCTGGACCCACCCTTGCCCGCCTACTGCACCTCTCACTCTCAAACACAGGGCCTTGGTACAAGACCCGGCTGAGACCTTGGGGCAGGCGTGCTGCCCCTCGGAGAGGTGGTAGGGACGTGGCTGCTGGGGGGTGGCTCCTCCGAGCCAGGGCCCCTCCCGGGCTCTGGGCCACTCGCTAGGCCTCCTGCTCAACCAGGAGGCGTTTCTTACCAATGCCCCGACTGTGATATTTAAATAAGTAAGACAGGACGAAAGAGGACCGGGCGGGAAGAAAGAGAATGATGAATAACCCAAGAATGCCTGCCCCTCCACTTCCGGTGTGCTTCGGCAGCTGGCAATGATGCAGCGTGTTCCCCAGGACGCCCCCACATCTGAATGCAGGAATACTCTGGGGATATCAGCTGAGAAAGCAGCGGTCAAATCTCCCCAGCCTGCTCTTGGCTCAGAAAAAGCCCTGGGCTTCCAGTTTTCAATGAACATGGCCCGCCTCCCAGGGAACCAGAGGGGCTGAGCGCTTCCCAGAGCCAGTGTCCAGAGAGAACACGGAGCTGCCCAAAGGTGGCGCTGGGTGCTCCCTGAGGCCGCCCGGCTTCCTCCTGACATCAGCGCACAGGAATGCACTGCCCCCCACCACTGACCTCATCTGCCACCGTGCCCCATCCCAGCGCAGATTCTCCCAGGACAAGCACCAAAATCGGAGCAGCCTTGGGCCAAGTTCAAGAGAGGGGAGTCTAGGCCAGTGGCAACAGGAAGAACAGGGAGCTGGGCCGAATCCACCCTAAGCGAGACGTTCCTCATCGTTTTCCTTCAGCCAAGGTGAAAGCCGGGGTTTGGGGCACTCTGCTCCGATGGGTTATGGGTTGGGTTGCTACCACAAGGTGGGCAGTTTGAGACCAGCAGCCCCTCCACGGCAGGAAGATGAGGCTCTCTAACCCTGTATGGAGCACTGTACGGAGTGCTGTCCTGAAGGGTCACAATTAAGTTGGAATCGATCGGACGGCAGCGGGTTTGGTTTGGAGTTTGGAAGCTTGGACAAGCGGTCCTGGCGCTGCCGTGGAAAAGTCAGCTGGGCTGGTGATGCCTAGGCCGGCAGTTCAAACCCACCAGTTGCCCTAAGCTAGAGGTTGGCCGGGTGACCCTGCCAGCAGCCCCGTGGGAGAGAAAAAAGGCAGCCAGCTTCTGTCAACACCTGGGAACCCTGTGAGGCAGCACTATTCTCTTGTATAAGGTCGCTATGGGTCGGAACCAACTGAGCCTCAAGGGCGCTCGATAAACAACACTGAGGTTTAGGCAATATAGGAGTCCTGCTTTAAGGGGAAAGGAAATACAAGTATTCCTGGGGCCCCACGGTGGAGCTCTAACGTTTATGCTCTGATCAGGTCAAGATACACCCCCGGTGCTCCAGCCACGGCGCTCCAGCCCGGTGCAAAGCCAAGCTCCAGAGCAAAGCCAGGGGCATGGCCAGGGAGCAGCTGGGAGGGAGCAGCACGACTCCACGCTTGGGTGAATCTGTGGATGCAGAGTCTCCTTGGTGCATGGGGGTGACCCAGGAGTCCAAGAGGTTCTTTCTTCCCTGTCCCGCCACAGCCTGAAAGTGACACCAAAACGTACCCCGATTTATAAAAGGTGCGTGCGTAAGCCAGAAGGATGAACGGGGAAGATGGCAAGCCGGTGGGTGCCCTGCCTCTTCGAAAACAAGGCTAAGGTGTGAGTTGTACGGCGACCAAACCTCTTGGCCGGCACAGTCAGGAACAACAGTGCCTGGTTTAAAGATGGTGGTCCACCTCATTGCTTCGAATGTGTGTTGTTCTCCTTAGTCCTGGCTCCTGAGAGGGCTCTCGACAATTCTTCGAAGGCTCTCCTTTCAGACATTTGACCTCTGATTTTTCCCGTGGAAGCTATCATTTCATTTTGCCTAGATTTTTTTTTTTTTAAGTTCTGATTTGGCATTGCCAGCCATGAGTTCGAAGCCCTGGAGTAAACCCGGGATCCTTTGTGGGAGAAGGGGGTCCGGTGGGAACACTGAGCTGGCAGTCGCAGGGGTGACTCCGAGGCCGGTGGGAGGACCCCAGGCCTAGGGGCCTGCACCAGAAAAGCTGCGAGCAGGCCCTGAGAGTCGAGGGGCCCCCTGACTCACGAGCATGCGAGCTCTTGGAGGCTTTCCAGTGGTGTGCCCTGAAAGCCCCTGGCCACAGAGAGAACCGATTCCCAGTCACGCCGACTCCCGCTCTTGGTGGAGAAGCGGTTTTTGAACCGTTTCCTCCCTCAAGTGGGCAGTGCTTGCTGGGAGGCTGCTTCCCAGGCCTTGAGGAATGTGACGTCAGCAGCACCGGGGGTGGGGGTGGTGGGTCAAACTGTGGGAAGGGTGAAAGAGAAATGGAAAAAGAGGCGTCGAGAGGCCAGGATGGAAAGGGCATGGGTTCAGGGGTCACGCACGGTGGGTGTTGCTCCTCCTTGGCCTTCAGTCCTGTGTTGCTCTCCCCTTCCCCTGACAGCTACCTCCCAGGCCCCGCCTCGGGCCCCCTGAATGGAGCGGGAAGGCCGGCCCTCTGGTGAAACTCAGCTGGAACAGGATCTGGGGGTGTGGCAGCGGAGAGGAAATCTCTTTCCCCATGTGCAGTGGGGCTTAGACTGGGGGTGGGGGGTGGGGGGGGTGCCAATCTGGCCAGGCTTTGCTCTTTGCCCACAACACCTCTCACAGCACAGCCAAGGCACCAGGTGCCTTCACAAGTACCTTTCTCTTAACCAAGGCCCCTCAGACGGCTGTACTGGCCTGTTCCTCTGCGGCTCCCCCACGCCACCCCCGCCCCGCCCCAACGCAGATCCAGCTCTGGAGCAGGGACACAGATCACAACATGAAATGTGGGAGACAGGCCCACAAAGTGTCCCCACCCGCCCTCCTGCCCCACTGTCTCCAACCAGAGGCCAGGAGGAGGGGTTTGGTTTCCAACAGCATCTGTTAATCATCTCAGTGCCTGCGGAGAAGCCCCCGCCTGCAAAGCCTTTTCCTGCCCTCCTTGTAAAAGGCAAAACCACAGACCCGGAGGGGAGGGAGGAGCAGAGGGAAGGGCTTGCAAACCCAGCACGTGAGAGGGAGACACGGGGGGCCAGCTGTGCACGCTGGGTCTGACATCAGCCCTGTTCCCTCACACGTGGAAGGGAGCCCTGGACACCCACAGCCAGGCAAGGGCAGCTGAATGAGCCGTGCGCTCCCTACCCCCAGGCCCTCCCCTCTGCTGGGAGAGGGCCACGGCTCAGCCCAGGGAGCCTCTGGGGCAGCAGCAGCCCAGCCATGATCTGAGCGCAAAAGCAGCCGCCCGCTGGGGAGGCTCAGACGAGTCAGCCATGTAGGAAGCTTGTTAGGAGAGGGTGTTTGCTTTTCCTGGCAGCTCAACGGTTGGAAAAGCTGAGCAGATGTCACAAGGGAGGGAATTAACCAGCTGTCGGGAGGCTCTCCCAAATGTCCAGAGGATGGAGACCCCCCGGTGCAGACAGGAAGGTCTGGCCCACATTTGGGCAGGGGAGGGGTGGGACCCTCCATTGTGCTCACCCCAGGGGTCTGCTGGAGCCAGCTGGCTGGCCGGCCAGGGGGGCAGTTCTGTTGGCAGATCTCCCACATGGTGGGTTGGCGGCTTCGATCAAAACCTGACCGGAGGGGCTTACTTGCATCTGGCCATGGCCCAGGCCGGGCAGGGCCCAGGGAGAGGTGCGCTGTTCCCCGCGACCCTGAGAACTGGAGGGCGCGCAGGAGCTTGGCCGGGTCCTCTGACGTGGAAGCCACCTCTCTTTCCTCAGGCTTCCTGGGACGTGCAAGAAAAGGGGCTGTCCTTTGTAGCCGTGCAGACCCTGGGGTGGGCCACCGTGTCTGAGCTCACGGCCTCTCTCTGACTTGGTTTCTCCAACGTGGTGCTGAGATCCTCTCTCCTGGGGCTGTCGGGTGACCCAGAGCATGGTGCATCAGTGAAGGTCTCAAGTCGCCTTTGCCTCAGTGACTTTCCGTTGAGCAGAATGCGATGTGGCCGGATCCTGTGCCGGTCTCTCGCCCTGTTCCAGCCAAACTAAACACGAGCTATTATCACTGCCCTGATTAACAGGAGGCCGGAAATACTTACTATTTACCAAGTCAACGCCCATGCCCCATCACTGTGCCTGAACTCCCTTCCCTGGATGCCACTGGGTCAAATCACCCCCATTGGCAGACACTGGGAGACCATGCATGGTAGTAAATGCCATGGGGGCTGTGTTCGGTGGTATTGAATTGATCCCTTTTCCAAGGATCTAAGAAGGGTTGATCGCTTCTGGATCATCCTTTGGTAGGGCAGAAGGAATGTTTCTTTGTACATCGTTGGTAGCCTGCCCAGCCTTGGCACCGTCCTTCTCCAAAGTACCTGGCCCCTGAGGTCTTGAAGTACCTGGCCCCTGAGGTCTTGGCAGCCCTGACAGGCGGGGTCTTTGCACTTCACCTCGGCCATAAACCTGACTCATGCTAGTCCAACAATTAGTGGGAGTCAGCCTCCCCAAATAAAACTGGGCAGTCGGGGAAGCCTCTGGACAGGGGGCCTGTGCAGGTTTGCTGGAAGAATGCTAGTTGACCTGTCTATGGCCAGGGAGGAAGGACTCACCTCTGCCCACTGCCTGCTCCTTCAACAAGGCAGGCTGTGGAGGTCAATCTTAGGTATCAACTTGGCTAGGCCACGCCTCCCACTGGTTGAGCCAAGCAGCGGACTCATGGCTGGTCCAGAGTGTGAAGCAATGGAATACAGCGAAAGGGGGCATTCCTTAGGGCGTGTTCTGGCTCCAGACCAGAAAGCACTCTCTCTTACCCTCTGTATTCCCTCCAACCTACGGATTTGGGATTTGTCAACCCCTCACGATGGACCCCTGGAGCTGGCAGTCGGGAATCTCTAGGCATGAACTGTAGCCCTCCGCAGTGAAAGGAAGATGCGGCCATCTGCTCCCGGACAGAGTTACAGTCTGGAAACCCAGAGTGGGCAGGCAGTTCTACTCTGTCCTAGCGGGCTGGTTTGAGCCAGATTCGGTGTGACGATAATGAGCTTGGTTTGATTTGGGTTTGGGTCAGCCCTCCACAATCCTGCCAGCCAATCGGTAGAGTCACTCTCTCTCCATCTCCTCCCTCCCTTCTGTGGCATACTGCTGTGAGGGGCAGTCACCCGGATTCCAGCTCACAGCCCCCCTGGAGAACAGAGCCAGCCTGCCCTGGAGCATTGTGCCTGCTGCAGGAGCGACCTTTTCATTGGTGACCGAGTGCCCGAGCACAGGAAGATGCCCTGTTCCTGTAGGGACCCCTGCTACCCCCAGGAGACCACCCGTCCCACAGCCCTCTTACTTGTACACCTTGGTGTTGTACGTCCTTTCCCCGGGGAAACCAAACATGCCACAGACCACGTGGGAGTTCTGGGCGGTCCAGTGCTTGTCGCAGATCTGCTTCCAGCCCTTGCCCACCTTCACCTCCACGTAGCCCTCCGTCACCGGCGTGCGCCTGCGGTAGGCTGAGAGGATGGCACGGATCCGGATGTCATCCACCTGGATGTTCATGTTCTGTGAAGAGGAGAGGGTGAAAGGACAGGGTCGTCACTTTCCCAGACTGGCCGTGGACGGGCCCATAACACATCCCTCTCCGGGGACATCGGCCCGGCTCTGCCCGCCTGCCTCTGCTGGAGCCTCCGGACAAGTCCACAGGCCACGGGCAAGGCCACTGGCACAGTGCCCTCCATCGTGGGAGGTGGACAGCAGTGGAGTCACAGACAGAGAGCAGGGGACTCCTGGGACCTACTAAGAACCTGGCCAGCAGAGGTGGGCCAGGGGCTTCCAAATCAGAGTACAGGAGAGAAGGCGTGGTCCTGGTGTTCAGTGTTTTGTGTGTTCAGCCGGATTCGTGTTTTTGGTTTATTCCAAGGTACATGTGTGCCTATGTGAGCCTGCACCCCTCTGAGATGGACTGATGTTCAGGGAGGTGGTGTCCCACTGCATCTGGCTGCACAGCCCAGGGGTTGTGTGAACATCCCCGAGGGAGGGCTGGGGGCAGAAGTGAGGCAGATAGGCTGTGAGCGCAGCGTCTTATGTGTAGGACCCCGACCTGCCTAGAGTGAGGTGCATCCTGGAGGTGGCTGAGAAGTGGGGCTGGGTCCCAACCCTTGGCCATGGCTAGAAGAGGAAGGATGGTGGCTAATGTAGCCCCTTCAAAACCCACCTTTGTGTGGCCACGAATGGAGAGTGGGATCTTTGGTTCACGCAGGGGGGCAGGAGGGGTTCCCTGATAGAGGCGAGAGAAGGGAGAAATGGGTGGCCGAGGACATGGGAAGGAGGGATGTTCTAGCTTCACTGCGATGTAGGCCCTCTCTGTGCCTCAAGCGCTGACCTGTAAAGTCCCAGCACGACCGTGAGAGTGCCGGAAGGAGAGGGGCAGCCAAGAATGCTGGTTACCTTAGAGGGGTGATCAGAAACCCTGGTGGTAGTGGGTTACAAGTTGGGTGACTAGCCACTAGGTCTGCAGTTCAAACCTGCCCGTCCCTCCTCAGTGCAGGCTGAAGCTTTTGGCGTTATAAGTCTCAGAAAATCACAGGGGCTATTCTAGTCAGTCCCATACAGTCCCCAGGAGTCAGAATTGACTGGGTGGCAGTGAGGGTTTTTTGGGGGGATCACTGCCCTCTGGTGGGAGTAGGAGGCCCAGCCTTGCTCCTGGAGAGCTGCTGCTGGATTTGAACCACCAGCCAAGTAGGCCGCAGTCCCGCACACAACCACTACGCCACTGGGACTCAGCCCGGGAATGAGGTTTTATGATGACATTCTACACTTTTTCCGAGGCACACCTAAGACGGCCATCCCTCGGGACCACAGGGCCTCACAGAGACTCTGCCTCCACTGCTCCAGCTTCCGCAGGGCTGGCTTCCAAAGAGATCTTTCTTAAACACAAGCCTACCCAGCCAGTTACCATGAGGTCGGAATTGTCCGACTCATGGAGGTCCCTGGTATGCAGACCAGAACTGCTCTCCAGAGGACTTCTCTGTCTGTGGCCTCTGAGCTGCCTCTGGCCAGGCCAACCTGCCTCCCTCCCAGTTAGCAGTTGAGTATGTGTGTAACTGCTGGCAGTAACTGGGGACTTCTCTCCTCCCCTGTGTACCCAACCCAATCCACTGACCACCAGATGACTGCGACACACAGTGTGGCCCAATGGGACAGAGTTCAGCTGTCTCTTAGGGTTTCAGAGACCACAAGCCTTTACAGAGGCCAACAGCCTCCCCCTCCTCCCACAGAGGGGCTGGGGGGTTTGAACTCCCGACCTCGCAGTGAAAAGTCCACGTTAGACCCACTGCTGTGGTGCCCACACTGCTGAGTACGGTGCACAAGTCCCTTCACCACGGAGTCCACTCCTTACCTCCCAGACCAGCCATCCAGCATGAGACACACTCAGAGGTGCCCAGAGCGGAAGGGGTGTGCTAGCCAGAGAGGGAGGGTGGATGGTCCCTGTGGATGGGCAAGAGGCAACCCTGAGGGACCCAAGGCCTTGTCCAGCCTGCATGCTAATGAAGCAGGAAGCTGAACAGAATCATTATCTGAGTGCCTAGGGATTCAGGTTTCCTCGCCACCGACTTCAGTCTGCAAAGCCAGGCCTGGCTTCACAAATCCTGCACAGGGGTGGAAAATATGTGGGCCTGGAAGGATAGCATTTGGCCCCATCGCCC
This sequence comes from Nesogale talazaci, assembly GCA_004026705.1. NCBI lineage: Eukaryota > Metazoa > Chordata > Mammalia > Afrosoricida > Tenrecidae > Nesogale > Nesogale talazaci. Next base: position 39,714 of record PVJH01019833.1, read on the forward strand.
TTCCACGCAGAGCAGAAAGGACTGTCCCTGGCAGGGCTGTTTTCCAGCCTGTGACCTGGATCCTTCCAGCCCCCAGTCAGACCGCAAGACCCAGACCACAAAGACACGTGGACAGCGGGGAGCCAAGACAGGGCCTGAGGTCTCACCCTGCCCTGGGCCAGCCTCCTCCAGTCCGGTACAGTCCGAATTCCAGTGAGGCATGCGTCATGCCTCCTGTGGTGCTGGGTAACAGCAGCAGGCCAAGCCCATTCACAGGAAGGAAGTTGGGGGCAGAGCTGACTTTATTCATGCTTACAGCCTCCCCCACCCCCCCTCCACCTCACCTCCTGTGCAGCTAAGAACCCCAGCACATGCCCCTTACCTTCCTCCTAATCCCCACCTTACCCCAGGCTAAAGGTCCTGCCTCAGGAACCCTGTAGACCCACGAAGAAGGATCCCACAGGCTAAGGCATCCTGCCACCGCTCTCTCTTCCCACCGAGCAGGGCCCTCTCCACCGGGACTGCTCTAGGATGCCGACAGTGGGGAAGAGGAAGAGCTCGAAGCTCGTGTGTCCATGTGTATGCCCCCCTGCAGATCCCTGTGCACACGTGTGCATGGCATGCATGCTCATCTCAGTGACCGTGAGCGTGCGTGCATGTGCGGGTGCGGGCGCGGGTGCGGGAACAGGCCTCTCTGGAGTGTCCTGCGGCTCTCTGTGCGCCTGAGTGCCTGTGGCAGTGGCGCATGCATGCGGCAGAGGCGCATGCGTGTTTAGGCGTCATGTGTGTCTGCATGTGTGTGGCATGTGTGCCTGGATTTCTGTGTCTGCTCTCAGAGTCGAGGAGGAGAGGGACCTGTTCCCTCCAGCACCGAGGGAAGGCAGGGGAGCCTCTGCATTTGCTGTCCCTCCAACGAGGGACCTCTTCTCCCTGAATCCCTCCTGCTCCCTAAGGGCCTCATTCTACTTCATGCATGCATGCATGTAGTCAGCAAATACTTGCTGAATGCTGGACAGACGCAGCCCCTGCCCTCTTGGGCTTCCTGCCTGTGGGATACAGAAAGATTTCTCCCAAGTTGCTTTCTCCAAATATTGTACATGGTAAACGACTGTACCTGAGGAGGTCAATGATACCTACCGGTAAACGCCACCTCGAGCAACCAGACTGTATAGTCTGATGGATATTGTTTCCCTGAAGGAGCATCCAAAGGCAAGCCTGGGTCCACTCAAGGATGACCAGGGTTAGGCTACCATATTGAGTCTAGGGTGCACCCATCTTGCCATTTATCTACCCCTATTCCCCTCCTTTACTCTGGTGTGTACACCCCTGAGTCACCCCCCCTCCTATTGCTTGTATTGCCTGTGGTACAACCTCTTCCTATGACATAGAGCGTTATCTGTAATCAGCGGGCTTGCAAAGATATATACGATTTGATTAGACATAAAACCTCATGCTCTCTCTCCTGCCCTCTCTGCCACACTGTGTGTGGACCTGGCTGTTGGTATCATGGCGTTCAGGAGCTAAGCAGGCCATGAAATGCATCTGACTTCTTCATTTTACTCCCTCTCCCACTTCTATTATTCTCTAAGACTTTACTATAATCTATATATATTTTGACCATACAACTGGGCCTACCCAAACCCGTGATTAATTATGGCTGACTGGTTTCCCCCACACCTGCCTGCGCTGCCTCCACACTGCCTGTCTTCTCTATGACTAGGACCCATGACACTGTTGACCACCATTGACCCACAACCAAGTGCCCGCTCGTGACGCACAAGCTCTCTGCTAAGAACTGTACATCCATTACCCACCTGGATCCCACAACAACCCAGGAGAGAGGTGAGAAGCCTTGGTGGGGGTCTGCACCTTCTCGAACTCACCCAGCTGGAAATGAGGAAGACGAGAGGCAGGGTCCCGTGGAGGCTCCATGCCCATGATCCTGAACCAACCCCACCGCACTGCTCATGGCCCAGGTTATGCTTGCTATGGGGGTTGAACTGTGAGGCCTCTCACAGCTCTGTAAGCCCAGAGGGAAGGAGACCAGGGACTTGGGATTTATGAGTGGTCCATCCCACCAGAGTCTGTTGAGTGCTATGCACAGGCAAGGTCTGTCCCTCTGTGCCTGTCCAGAGGAGTGTGAGTCAGCACAGGCCTTATGTGATGGGTAGGGAGGGGGGCAAGGGGGAGGTGTCCTCCCAGCGGCTCCTGTACTC
>PVJH01019834.1:0-42172 GCA_004026705.1 Nesogale talazaci
CTGTAAGAGGATGTCGCTTTACATCCATTATTGTTGCGTTTTGGGTCCCCCATTTGTACTCCCCCTCATTAATAATGATATAATTTTAGTTCTTTGGTGCCAACACTGAATCCCTTCAACACCTCATGATCACACAGGTTGGTGTGTTTATTCCATGTGAGATTTGTTGTTTCTGAGTTGAAGGACTGCTTCTTTACTCAAGTCTTCAATACCCCATATGCTATCAAAAGATGCTATATGTTTTGATAGTCAGGCACCACCCACTTTCTTCAGCACATTAGCTTATGCACACATTTGTTGTCAGCAAACATATCAGGAAAGTGAGCACACGATATTATGTTTTTTTAGTCCTTGAAGCCTTATATCGAATCCCTTTGACGCCTCATGATCCCACAAGCTGGTGTGCTTCTTCCATGTGGGCTTTGTTGCTTCTGAGATAGATGGCTGTTCATTTACTTTCAAGCCGTTAAGACCCCAGACACTACCTCTTTTGATAGCCGGGCACCATCAGCTTTCTTCACTACTTTTGTTTATGCACACATATTTCTTCAGTGATCTTGTTGGAAAGGTGAGCATCTTGGAATGCCAATTTGGTAGAACAAAGTGTTCTTGCAATGAGGAAGTACTTGAGTGGAGGTCCAATGCCCATCTGCTGTCCTACTACTAACACTATAAGTATGCACATTGGTCTACTTCCCCGTCATCACTTGTAAATATATACATGCCTGTATTTGAACCTCTATAAATGTCTGTTATCTCCCAGTTCCTTCCTCTATTTCCATTTGCTTTCCTCTTGTCCCTCTACCATGCTCAGCCTCTATTTGGGGTTCAGCATTTTCTCTCTGTTAGATTAGTCTTAATCAATCCCTATCAGACTTCTCTCACCCACCTTATCACTGATTTTGTATCAATTGTTATTCCCTTTTCCCTGAGCTGATCAACATCACCTCCTTTCCCCTCCTCCCTCTGTCCCATGTCCCCTGCCCCGGAAGCATCAGTTCTGTCATTTTTGCCTCCAAACTCTTTGTTCAGCCTATTTTGTCTAGATAGTCCTGCAGAGGTAACAATATGTACCAAAAAAGGCCTCCTAAAATGAAGTAACTGAAGACAATAAAACAATGGTAACCACAGCAAAAAAATCCAAAAAACCCTCATTGTGTTATACATATATGTAAAAAAATAATAACAATATAAAAACCAGTATAAATTTAAGGTCTCTTGTTGACCTCCAGGAGTGTCCCCTGGTTGAGTCGGATAGGGTGCCACACTCTGGCCCCTCCTTGGCACTCCATCGGGAACTCCAGAGTTTGCTCTGTGGCCAACTCTTAGTGCTTTGCCGGTTTTGTCGGACAGGGTATAATCTTGACCCCATTTCCTCATCTGACCATAATGGGACTTGGGTCAGCGAAGGTAGCCATATTTCATAGTGGGGGAGGCCATATGGTCCTCTTTGGGCATTAGCTGTTCTCAGTGGGAAATATTATCTTGAAGGCTCGGTGGGCCAGGATGCACTTCATTCTCTCTTTCTCTCTTTTCATCTGTTCTCTTGTGCTCTGGTTAGGAATATCTCACTCCCCTAGCTTCTGCTTCAGTGCTGACCTACAAGGCAAACTCCTCTGGTAGAGAGGTGGCTGCCCCTATAGTTGGGACTGTAGTTGTGTGTTCAGGTCCCTGCACTACTTCTCCACTCCAGGCTGCCGTGCTTCATTCACATCTGGGTTCCCTGGATTTAAGTTTTCTCCTTCTTTCCCTGTGGAGATATAAAAAATATGCTCCCCTTGGATGGTTTAGTGCCTGATTCCCTTTCTATAATTCATTGTAATTTTATAAGAATACATATAACTTTATTTTTACATGGCTCTATTATTTACCTCTTTTCACTATTATTTTATATCCATTATGTCTGTTTATATTATAAATCCAATGCTATCTTTTTAGAATCTTAATCTTAAAAATGTGTGTATTTTATAGTAGTGTAGAAAAGAGGAAAATATACATGTATTTATAGAATTTGTTATGTAGATTTTTTTATTATCAATTTTGTGTTCCTTCCTTTTCACCCAGTGGATTTAAATTGCCATCTGCTATAATTTCTTTATACCCTATAAATTTTTTCCCACCTATCTCTTATGTGTTGCTATTGTCAAATGTAATACTTTTAAATGTGTTACATTGCTGAAAATAAATTATATTCACATTGTTTTAGGCAAATTATTTTAAAATTCAGCAAAATGAGATCTCCATAATTGGCTTCTATTATAATAATGCATACATATGTAATCGGATGTATTTGTGTTTGTGTGTGGGGGGGAGTTCTCTTTGCATAGATTTGAATTAGCATGTAGGGTCATTTGCTTTTAGTCTACAGAGTTTACTATTTTCTTGTAAATGCAGATCTAATTATGAGGATTCCCAAATTCTATTTATCTAAAAATTACGTTATTTTTCCTGCATTTTGGACAAATACATATTTTTTGAATTTGAAATTCTTGGTTTACATATATTTATCTGGTTTATTTTGTTTTTCATCTAACTAGTGTGTACACTGTACTTTGTAAATCATATAGTACATTACATTGATATCTGATCTCCAAGTTGTCTTTTAGTCTTATTTGAGTTTATTCACAGAGTGGTAACTTTCATCTTGATAACTTGAACATTTTCTGATTTCCTTTGTCTTCCAAGACTTACTATGTGATGCCTCTGTGTGTACAACTCCTTGTATTGACTCCGACTGACATTTGCTTGAGTTCTAGAAATAGCATTTGTTTTAACTTGAAAAGATTCTGGATGTTATTTCTTCAAATATTTTGCTCCTCTTCTCCTTCCTCCTCAACTTATGCTATATCCATTACTGTAACTTAGGTACACTTAATGGAGTGTCTCAATTCTCAGATGTTCTGTACATTTGTTATACTTCCTCCTCTTCAGTTTGAATAATCTCAATATCAAATTAGCATCAAAACTGCTCACTCCTCAACTGAGCTCACGCAATATGTTAGGCTCCAGAGTAACATTTTATTAATTTTAAAAAATAATTTCAATTTTTTGCTTTACTAGCATTTTCTACTTAGCTATGTGTTGAGAATATACCTTTTACACACTTTAATCATGTTTAACACCATTTTAACATCTTATAAATATCTTCAGATGTTTATAACAGCTTTAAAATTTTGTTGAAAGCACACAGAATTTTAACTATTTTCCCAACCCAGTCTCGATTTTCTTTTGTCTGGTTTGTGTGGGTATGTTTTTGTAGTTTGTTGTTCGTTCCATTTGTACTAATTGTGTTTTCCCCTTTCTTACCATGTCTCAGAATATTTGTGTTGAACAAGCAATATTTTGAAATATATTTCACAGCAATTCTGAATAAATATTTGTCTTGTGATCATTTGTTGATTAGATTATCATTTTATGCTTGATGAAATCTTTGTCCTCAAAGTATGTAGAAATGTCTATCCCAAAAGTCATAACTTTCCCTGTACATAAACTATTTTCCTTCATTCCTAGATAATGGAATTTAGCCAGGATATTTTTTATTCTTCTTACCTTCTTAATTCATTAAGGTCTTGATAATCTGCTTCATCTCATAACCCTGGGAACATTTTAATCGTCTTTTATCTCTAGATGTGTATCAAAAATATTTGGTAAACATTTTACTACAGCCAAAAATAGCATATGATTAACATTGTGCTATAAATGCAAGGCAGAATAATTAAACAGTAGAAAGAAATCAGGGATATACATTCAGACAAAATATAACTGAAACTTGATATTTGCAGATGATATTTGCAGATGATATACATGGAATCCAATGAATTCCACAAGAAAAGATGATTGGAAACAATTCAGGAATTTTGTAAAGTATCAGGACACAAGATTTACAAGCAAAAATCAACTGGATTTCTGTATACCAATGAACAGAAGAACACACCAAGTAAGCATTACTTTGTTAGTCTGGGTAAACTAGAGAAACAAGTTCTCAGAGACATCCATATGTGTGTACTAAAGAATTCTACAAAGAAGAGTAATTGAATCTTGAGAAAACATTCCAGACCAGTACAGTCCATGAATCTGATATTAGCCAATATGCCCAATACCAATGCATGAAGTCTTCTTCAGAATCATGAAGCACATGTAATGATGTTGAACACAAGAAGATCACTGGCTAGTTAGTGCGAAGTCTTGAGGACCCAGTGACATTGTAAGCATCTCAGTGCTGGCAGGGCCTGCACAAGATTCCTGCAGCTCCCAAGGTACATGGGGAGCTTCTCCTCAGGGATACTTCTCCAAGTAGCTTCTCCTAAGGGATGTCTCACAGGGAAAGAGCTGAAACAGAGAGTGCCTGACACCTCCCAGGAGGGATACCTTGGAGTTCCCAGAACCCTTAGGACAAGATCATGTCCACACAAAGGCCTCACTGGTTATCACCTGATTGATAGGCTAGACCCCACCTCTTCATTCTTAATCCTTTCAAATTGACAAATGATTGTGTAACTACAGCAAGTACCATTTACAATAGCCATCAAAAAATAAAATAGATAAGATAAACCTGAAAAATAAGAAAGAAAAAAGGACCTATAAAATTACAGTGTAAAAAAGATAAAATTAAAAATTTAAAAAAACTACAGTGTAATATTTCTTGAAACGATTACAAATGGAAGATACAAATGGAAGAATATCACATATTCATAGATAGGAAGACTTACTAGTGTGAAAATGTCAATAATACCTAAGATATATACATATATATATATATATATAAAATTACTGTCAGAATTCCACATTTATTTTTTTAAGAAATGAAAACACTAGTTGCCACCTTAATATCAAGATGAAAGACACGCAGGATAAGCAAAGAACTTCACAGAAAGAAGAAAAAATAGAGGCTTTGCAGTAAGTGACCTCAAATTCTGTTTCATAGACACAATAGTCAAAACAGCCTTGTACTGGTTTATATATAGATAGATTAACAGAAAAAATAATAATGCAAGAAGGTCCAGATTAAAAATATTTAGCAATAACCCAAAATAAAACAAACTGATTACTGCAATCGATATTATTCTGTAGCACCTCAATACAAAGGGAAAAATTAACACAATTAAAAATGCATTAAGGAAATGGAAAGAAAAAAAATCTAATGACCGAAAGACATGAGGAAATGCTCATGATCACTACCCATCCAAGAGACGAAAATAAAAACAATGATTAAATTTAAGCTTACACACACAAGGTAAGTCTGATTGAAACAAAAAAATTACATATGAACAAGCAGAGAACAATGCATGCTGTGTCATTCTCAGAAAGTATGCTTGGTTGTTCTTGTTAGGTTCAATTAACTCAGTTCAAATCCATAGCAATCCCATGCACAACAGAACTAAATAGTGACAGGTCCTGCACCATCCTAACAATAGCTCTTATGCTGGAATGCATTATATAATAATGATATCAATACTTTGCCTTGAGGAGCTTCTTTTCTTTACCTGTCCCTACACTTTTTCAAGCACATTGCCTTTCTCTCGGGAACTGATTTATCCTGAGAAGATTACTGAAATAAATAAGATAAAGTCTGTAGAAGAAAGCTACATCCTGTAGAAGAAAACTACAGAGCAGTCTGGCCATATGTCTCCCTTGGCAGATTGGATTGGCATTTAGCTCTTCAAGGTATTTTCTATATTTTTCTCTAGCCCTATAACTCAAATGAATAGATACTTTTTCTGCTTTCTTTATTTCACATAGATATGTGGTAGTTGAAAGCACTGTGGCATGAGTAAGGTGCACTTTCTTTTTTAAATGCACACCCTTGCTTTTCTATTCTCTACATGAGTCTTGTGCAGCAGATTGAGCCAGGGAAGTAGACCTTTAGATCTCTTGACTGCTATCTCCATGAGAACTGATTGTGGATCCAAGCAGGCAATGCCATTCTTTTCTTCACTTAACATGATGTTACCTACGAGTGCAGGTGTTAGGATTGTGGTCTTCTTTACGATGAGCTATAATCAATACTGAAAGGCTAAATGCTCGATCTTCATCAGGAAGTGCTCCAAATCATCCTCACTGGAAACAAGTTTGTGTCTTCTTCATTCATCAGATTGTAAATATTATTTACTCCAACCCCCGTGCCATATTACTCTTCATATAATGGAGTCATTCTGGTTATTTACTTTGGATACAGATTAAAGATGTATAAAGACAAATAAAACAAAACAAAACCCCAAGTATAAACCACACTTTCTTTGACTTGAGGCCATGTAAAAGTTTTTGTTCTGCACACGTGCCTCTTGATCCAGGAACTACATCCACATGCGAACAATGAAGTCTCTGGAATTCCATTCTTCTCAATATTATTCATAGTTCAGTATGATCCACACAATTGAATGCATGCCACAGTCAATAAATACAAGCGAACATCTGGAATTCTCAGTTTTCAGCCAAGATTCATAAGACACCAGCCAGGATAATCCTGCTTCCAAATCCTCCTTTGAATCTTCCCTGACTCTCAGAAAGTTTTCTGTCAATGCACTGTGGTTACATTGCTAGATGATCCCTGACAAAGTTTAACTTACATACAATATCAACAATGTTGTTGTTGTTAGATGTCATCAGCTTCTTTCCCACTCACATTGATCTTGTTCACAAGAGAACTAAACATTTAGAGGTCCTGCACCAGCCTAACCACTATTGCTATGCTTGGCCCCATTGTTGTAGGAACTGTGTCAACTCCCATCTCCAGGATGAACTTTCCCCTTTTTTTGCTTCCACCTACTTTTCCAATCATGAAGTTCATCTCCAGAGACTGATCTCCTGAGATAACATAAGAGGAAGTGTCACCAATCTTTTCTCTAAGACTACTCTGAGTATCATTTATATAGTTCTATAATCTGAGCATGCCATCAAGTCACCTTTTATGGAGTGTGTTTCCAAATTAATTGCTGTCTTTCAAATTTCCTGGCATATATGTTTTCAATGTTTCATAAGCATGCTGAAATATTTGAATCAGTATTCCATCAATTCCTGATGACATTTTATCTAATCATGTTTCTGGTGCAGCTTGAACTATTTCCTTCAGCTCCGTTGGCTTTTGTTCATAGGCTACATCCTGAAATAATGAAATGTCAACTGGATCTTTTGGTATAGTGATGTTGTATTTGCGTTCCATCTTTTTGGATGCTTTCAGTATCATCCAATACTTTAACCATAGAAGATTTCTATGTCGCAACTGGAGGTCTCAATTTTTACTTGAGTTATTTCCATGTAAGACGCCCTGAGATCATTCTTCTTTCTAGAATTCTAAGAGTAGGTCTCTGAACATTTTTAATAAAAACTGACTCTACCTTTTGAGCTGCCCTTTAATATTATCTATTCAGGTTTTTTACATTATTTCTTGCTTTTTCTTTAGATGATTTATAAGTAAGAACATATTTCAAACCCTCTCTGACATCCAAAATTATATCTTTGTTTCTCATGTTCTAAAGTATCTTGTTTTCTCCATGGATGTTGTTTTTGATGTCCTCACATAGCTCATCAGATGTTATGTCATTCACATTCCATGTATCAAATTAGTTTTTGAGATTTTCTCAAAATTTAGGTGGGATAATCTCAATGTCAGCATGTTTATCAGTTTGCTGTCATGTGGCTTGTGAGATACATTGATACTAAAAGCAATGTCACTGGCATTTCACATGCCAGCAGAGTGAACAGATCTCAGCAGAGATTTGAAACACAGAGAGACATTTGACTCCCCATTTCAGATAATATTGACTCTAAAGATTTTATATATATAACTTAGATCATTTTCAGAAGCAGATGGCCTAATGAATGGAACAGAACATTGTCAGAGATAATGTGAAGGATGGGCTCCTAAAGCCAGATAACACTAGACATGTGAATAAACAAGTGTTTTCTAGCAGAGGCATTGACCATGGTGATGCTAGTGTAAAGCTTATAGGAGGAGTATAGGGTCAGTCCCTTTGTTATAGGGAAAGAATCAAGGTGAGGAGAAACAATTGCAAAATCTGCAAAATAGGAGCTCAGAAGATTTGCTCAAATCAATGGTTTGTTCAAAAGGATTGGAATTTGGGAGGGAGGGAAAAAAGAGGAGTTGATTCCAAGAGCTCAAGTAGAAAGTAAATATTTAGGAAATAATAATGGCAACACATTTACAAATATGCTGGATACAATTGTATGGATTTTTATAAGAGCTGTAAGGCCTCCCAATAAAATACCTCTAAGAAAAATTGGAGCTCATAATGAGCAAGGCATGAATCAAAGAAAATTAGAAGCAGCAATAAATGAAACAGAATGAATAAATATTGATAAGTTAGGCATTGATAAGCTGAAATGAACAGGAATTCACCATATTGAATGAGAAAACCTTGTGATTTATGATGCCAGCAATGATACAATTAAGAAGAATGGTGCTGCATTCATTGTCAAATAGGGCATTGCAAAATCAATATTGTAGTACGTTTCTGTGTGCAATAAGACTATCTCTAATAATCTTCTAGCAAATCTAATCAAAACAAATGTTATTCAACTTTATGACCCAACAATAAAACTAATAATTAAGAAATTGAAGAATTGTACCATATACTTCATTTGGGAAATTGATCAAATAAGCAAACAGGATGCATTGATTTTTACTGACCCTGTAACAATAACATGGGAGATGAAGAGGGACAGTCATTGGAAAATATGAACTTGGCGTTAGAACCAAAGCTGGAGTTCACATGATAGGAAACTGCAAAATCAATAATTTGTTCATAGCAAGTGCCTTTTTTTCAATAGCACACATACCACAACACAAATGGACTTCTACCGATAGAATACACAGAATATAAAATTGGGTACATCTGTGGATAGATAATATGGAAAATCTCAATAACTTAAGCTAAAGCCAAGCCAGGGACTCGCCATGTGGTGGATCAACAAATGCTGTTATGTACTTTCAGGTTGAAGGAGAAGAACATGAGAACAAATCAAGAAGGGCCAAAATATCACCTTGATTCTATCCCCCTTGATTTTCAGAAATATCTCAGACAGATTTGCCATAGGTAATGCTGATGACAGCAGACCTGATGAGCTCTGGGAGGATAGCGAGAACGTAATTCATGAAAGGAAAGAAATAGAAAGATCAATATGGATGCCCTAAGAAAGTCTAAAATTTTCCCTTACAGAAAAATAGTTAACTCAAATGGAAAAAATGATGAAGTCAAATAACTGTATAGAAAATTTCAAAGGACAGCTTGAGAAGACAAAGGCAAATATAATGAAATGTGCAAATAAACATAATTAGAAAAATAAAATGGAAGAGCACACTGTATACACCTGAAACTGAATGTTCTAAAAATAAACCAAGCCTCAAGTTCCAATACTAGAAGAAATGTGGGAAAACTATTGAATAATTAATGAAGCATCAAAGAAGATGGAAAAATTCAAAGAAGCACTGCATAGAAAAATAATAGTTGGCAATCCACCATGTCAATAAGTAACATATGAGCAAGAACCAATGGTACTGTAGAGAAAATTTCAAACTGCAGTGGAAGTTTTGTTTAGCCAAAAACAAAGTAATTTATGGAAAACAAATTGAAATGCTTCTTAAACATGAAGATTCATGGAAAGAAATCTCTCAATTCTTCCAATAATTTCCAACTTCTTTCCAATTTGGAAAACAGTTACTTAGCCAGTTAACTGGAGAATATCCATATTTTTTCCATTCCGAAGAAAGATAACTCAACAGAATGTTCACTATATAGAACAATATCATTGATATCACAGGCAAGACAATTTCCTTAAAGCCATCCTACGACTGTTGCAGCAATACATTGAAAGGGAGCTGCCGGAACTTCAGGCTAAATTCATAAGAAGACATAGAACATTGCATACCAATGCCAATGTCAGATGGATCTTCATTCAAAGAAGGCAATACTCTAAAGATGTTTAATTGGGGTATGCTGATTTTGCTAGACATTCCACTGTATGGTTCATGAAAAACAAACAAACAAGAACTACAGCTGATGTTGAGTATAATGGGAATGCTAGAATACTTCATGTGATCATTGGAAACTTGTATATAGATTAAGAGAAAAGGAACAAGGGAATACTACATGTTTACAATAAAGAAGATGCATGACAGGGTTATAGCCTCTCACCACACTTGTTCAGTCTTTATATAGAGATGATCATCAAAGCAGTTGGCTTATTTGAAGAAGAATATGACTTCAGGATTGGAAGAGATCTTATTAACAAACTGTGATTCACAGATGATGCAATTTTGCCTGCCATAAGTGAAGAGGTCTTGAAACACTTGCTGTTGAAGATCAAGGATTATAGTCTTCATTGTGGACTATAATCCAATAAAAATGATCAGCATCCTCATCATTGAACCAAAAATATTGCTATATCACCAACCCCATATGCCTTATATAACTAGTGTCCAGTCAAATATCTTTATAAATGGAGAAAAAATATTGTAATTTGTCAAGGATTTTGTCTTGCTTGGACACAAAATCAACTCTTTTGGAAAGAGCAGTCATAAGATCAAAAAAGGTGCTTCAATTAATAAATATGCTGCACAAGAACTCTTATGAGTATTGAAGAGTAAAGATGTTACTTTGAGAAATAAGTCAGGCCTGACCCAAACGATGATAACTTCTATTGTCTTCTATGCATGTAGAAGTTGGATATTGAACTAGAAAGATTAAAGAATTGATGCATTATAATTGTGATACTGGAGAAGATAAGTGCTATGACTGCCAAATAGACAAGCAAATCTGTCTTGGAAGAAGTGTTGCAAAGTGCCTCTTAGGGTTATTCATGGTGAGACTTTGTTTTATATATTTTGTAGATATTTTCAGGAGAAACCAGTCCCTAAAGAAGAATATCATGCTTGACAAAGTGGAAGGAGAGGGAAAATGAAGGAAGTCCTCAGCACGATGCGATGGCACCACATGTGCAAAAATAAGCTCAAGTCTAAGGACAATTATGAGCATGGAGCAGGACTATACATTGTTTCATAATTTTATATATAGGATTTATTTGTGTTAGAATAGACTTTATGGCACTTAAAAATAGCAGACTATTTAGTATTTTAGATCCAGAGGAAGCATGAGCAAGTCTGTATCCAAGAAGGGGAAAAATTCTCTCAACTGAGAAAACTGCTTAACGTTTTATATATACACGATATATATAGTGTGTGTGTATATATATATCAAAGGGGAAATATGTGCAGTATTTTGTTCTTAACTTGGTACTTTTGATCTACCTTATGATCACCCTCTTTTGATACTGAAAATATGCTATAGATAAAAGAAGCATTAGACTCTATCCTTTCATGACACAAAACCCCTTTCACAGACCCAAAACTGCAGAGCCTTAATTAGCAACCCAAAAATAAACTGGATTTTAAGTTGAACTCACTTGTCGGAGAACTAAGGAACTGAAATATTCCCCTAAGTTAATCATAATGATGATAATATATCTGAGTGGGTGTCAAAGCCTATGATTGCTATATCAAGCTTCAGGAATAGACGATTTTAGGATTGACCTTGTGTTATCCAGGTAGATGAGAGGATCAAATACATAGACACACATTTGTGTATAGGAATGAGTTTTGTATACAAGCGGAATTTGATACTGAGAATATTGAAAAAATATCCTAGCCCAGTCCATAAGTAAAATTCATAAGTATATTAGCGCAAATGTTGATTCCAATCTATAAAGTCCTCTTCAGACTCACAAAACATATGCAATGATGCCACCAGAGTGCCACAAACTGACAGACAAGTGGTAGAATAAGAATAGACAATAGAGAAAGCTTGCTGCGTAAGAGGAAGAAACCATTAAAAACATCACACATAGCTTTGGAACATTGTCAGATACCAAAAGACTAAACAAAGACAGCAGAATATTGTAGGAATAGTGCCAAAGCATGGGATCCACTGGTGCAAGGGTCCATGAGAAAGGTGACTGAAGAATAGCTAATCTCTTGGAGGGGAACCAACCATGGTGATGTGGGTCCAGTAAAGTCTGAGGCAGCAGAGACGGAGATGTGGGATCTTGCTGTTTGGGGCGTGTCTCAAGGTAAGAAGAAACATTGGAAAGTTTTTGGAATGATAGAAAGTTTTGATGTGTAAAGTATGAATTTGGGAATATCAGAGGTGGTCAAAGATGAAATGGAGTATATAAAGATCAAGATCCCTGGTATTGATGAGCTGAAATAAACCAGTGGTAGTCATTGTGAAGCATAAAATTAGAGAAATTACTATGTCGGGTTTTAAACAATCAAAAGCAATGACGTGGCACTGATTGTCAGAAAGGATCTTGCTAAATTCATTACAAAGCAAATTGTTGTTTCTGATAGGATTATATCTATCCTTCTTCAAGTAAACCAGTGAACACAAATTACTGAATTATTATTATTAAATTACCATGCAAATTTATGCACCTCAAACAAAAGCTGGAGATGAAGAAACTGAAGAGTTCCTCCAAGGACTTCAATCAGAAATTGATCAACCATGCAATCAGATTTCATTAATAATCATTTGTGATTAGAATGCAAAAGGTAGAAGCAAAGAGGAAGAAAAGATTGCTGGAAAATATGAACTTAGTGATAGAAGTTAAGCTGGGTGACAGATAATACAGTTTTATAAAACCATTGATTTTTTTCATAGCTAGTACCATTTTTTGACTTCACAAAAAGGTGTCTATGCAAGAAACTTCCCCAGGTAGAATACCTAGAAATAAAATGATGCTGAGGGAAGACATGCTGCTGAAGTTCAATATCAGCATCTAAAACTAGACCAGGCTTGACTGTGCAAAAGAAAATAAATTAATCATATGTAAGTTCAGGAGAAAGTTGAAGAAAATTACAACAAGTTCACAAGAGCAAAAATACAATACTTAGACTATAGTAACTGAATTTTTTAAACACCTCGGGAACAGGTTTGCCACTTTGAACACTAATGACAAAAAACCTCATGAGTTCTGGGAGCATATCAAGACCTCCATTCATGAAAAAAAATCAGAAGTTATAAAGACAAGAAAGAAATACCAAAGTGGAAGTCAGGAAAGACTCTGAAACTTGCTGTTCATCACACAGTAGTTAACGCAAGTGGAAGAATGCAAGAATTCAGTAACATATTTTCCCACAGCATCTCCAGCAGGCAGAGTCATATATCATAATGCGATATCCAAAGACCCAGAGCGAGAAAACGAAAGAACATACTCATCATATCTGAAATTGAAAGATCTCCAAATTCAAGCCGCAAATTGCAATATTGAAAGATTCCACTACTAATATGGTGAATGATGAAGGACATATGAAGAGAAGACTGAAAGAACTTAGAATCATTGTATTTTATCCATATTCTACCATTTCTGGAAGTAGCTTATCAGCAAGAATGAATTGTGCTGATGGAAGTCCAAACTGCACTGAATGCATTAGACAAAAACAAGACTCCAAGACATAATTCAGCAAATTGGAAAAATTCTGGAAGCACTCACTCAGCTTTGTCAGAAAATTTGAAGACGGATGAGAAAAGACCCCTAATTGTGCCCATCCCATAGAAAGTTGACCCAAGTGAATGCTCAATTTCTAGAACAATACACTTTAGATGACATGCAATTTAGATGACAATGCAATTTAAACCACAAGCACACATAGGTTGGCTGAAGATCATACAGCAATGGTTGTAGCAGGCCATTAACTGGGAGCTGCCAGAATTTCAACTGGCTTCAGAAGAGAATGTAGACCGGGGGATATCCTTGGTAGTATCGAACGGATATTGACTCAAAACAGAGAATACCAGAAAGAAGTTCACTTATGTTTCTGAACTATGATAAGGCACTGGACTGTGTGGATTATAATAAACTATGGGCAGCCTTGAGAAGAGTGAGAATTCCAAAATGGTTTTGGGGCTCATAAGAGCCTTATACTTAGATCAAGAGGAGGTTAGGTCAATAACCTCCATTGCATACTGCATGATTTAAAATCGGGAAAGGCGTGCATGAGTTTTGTATCTCCTAGCATATTTTTTATGAGCATGTTGAGTAAGTGATCACAGATGCTGGATTATGCGAAGAAGAATGTGGCATCAGGAGGTTTAATAAAAACATGTAATATGCAAATGAGATAACCTTGTTTGTTCTGAGTGTGGGGACTTGGAGCTCTGGCTGATAAAGATCAAAGACTGTAGCCTTTAGTATGGATGATAACCCAATGTAAAGAAGATCCCAGTCGTCACCACTGGATAGATAGGTCACATTATGATAGATGGAAAACAGGTTGAGGTTGTCAAAGATTCGTTATCTGTCCTCGTGGAAGCAGCAGTTGAGAGATCATTCCACGCATTCCATTAGGTAAACCCATTGCAAAAGACCTCTTTAGAGTATAGAAAAGCAAGGATGTTTCTTTGAGGAATAATCTGTGCCCTGTTAGGGAATGAATTAATACAGGGGCTGAAAATATGGAATTAGGCATAGGAACAATTCTGATGAGGGTGATGCAGGACCGGAAAATAATTTTTTTCTGTTGTACTTAGGATCATTATGGTAGATAATTGACTCAATGGCACCAAACAGGAGAAATATATGTTGCTTACTCTGCTGTGCTAGTATCACTATTGCTATATATCTTTATTGTCCTTTCACTCAGTGCCATAAAATTGATTGCCACTCAGTGACATTATTGGACAGGCCAGAGCTTTCTCTGTAGGTTTCTGAAACTGATTTTTTATACAGGAGTAGAAAGCCAAATAATCATCCTTCAAAAAGACTGATGGCTTTGAACTACTGCCTTCTGGTTAGCAGCCCAATGTGTAACCACTACAACAGCTAGGCATGGGCGACACTATGGACATCTTGTTCAAAGTACAAAATACCCTGTTATTAAAGAATTGTTTCAAACTCGCTTAATACTTATGAGTTCCATTTTGCACTGCTTCTCAGTATTTTTTTTAATAAAGTATTGGATATTACATTTGATTTGGTAAATAAGGTACTCAGTTATTTGTAATTAAAACTATATTTGTTTAAGATCAGATAATTTTTCTCTCTCCCATGGCTTAACTAACAGTCAAGACTTGAGTCTAAACAAAGACTTCTACTTATTAATATCTTCAGTAAAATAGTTGTCTTAGTACTTGTTTCATATAAAACCCAATTATCTTTTAATCTTGTAAAATGCATTCAAAGTACACTGAATCAGCAATCAAATGTTTTTTGATATCTACGTTGTTGCCATTGTTAGGGATTATCGAAAGTCTATATAAAATTGAACTGAACACTCCCCAGTCTTCCGGCAAGGTAATCAGGGTTGGTCTGCTTGAGCTCTTTGTTGCTGCCCCTGCATCCATCCAGATTGCTGACATCTTCCCCTTTTTCTCTAACACTCTAGCTTTTCAAGGATGATGTGCGGCTCCAAAGATAGGGCCCTGCTTATAACCCCTCCAAAAGATGGAAGATGAAGTTTGCACTATCACTTCTATGAAGATTTCTAAATATAAGTCTTCCAGGCGAGCTTTATGGGATAGTCAATATTATTTATGAACACCATAATTCAATGCATCATTGCTTCTACAATAATTCATGCTCAAGTTGAAAGTTGAGAAAATTAAAACAAATCTAAAATATCCAAAATGTGAATTTGATAATTATCAGACACATTATTTGATTTATATTATGATAATCTTATTTGAAATCACAATTTCATAGGAAGGAATGTTTAAATTTTTGTCTCACATTCTGCAAATGCTATTCTGGTTCATTTCAATTTCAGCCACTGATCTTATAGAGCTCAAAGGAAAACAAGATGGATTTATCCATCACTGAACACAATTAATTGTATATTGCCTGCTTTAAAAATGGAGCTAGATAAAATGACTTAATCACAATTTTTCAGCAGAAAATTATAAATAATTAAACACTCTGACTATTATTCTGATAAAAGAAAGTAAAATTCAGCACCCTGGAGCAAATGAGAATCAGATAAGAAAATTACTTACTAAGGATATTTTAGTGTTGTAACTGATTCTGTCTTAAACAGCAGCATCCACTGGTTACAGCCACTATTTTCAAAATGAAAATTTTTGCTCTAAGTGTGGAAGTAATGTTTAGCCACATGATTTCACACAAACATGAAAATTAAACATTTCCAATTATTTATCCTATTTCTAATTTTAATTTTGCTTATCTCAGAAAAGTTGAGGCATAATATGAAACTGAAAAAATAATGAAACCTTCAAATTTCAAGCATATTTTCTGCCTGAACTCCCTGAAAAAATATGTGTAACACATAGTCATGGAGAATCACTGTTGACAATAATTTGACATGTATAATTATTGTTTTAGTGTATTTGTCTTAAATTCCACACTTAGAGATCTAAGCTTTGGAAATGAGAATATCTGTTGTTGGAACACTTATTTTGAAAATGAGGGCTTATATTTCAAGCATATTTAATACACTCATGTGTGTATTGTACACACTGCCAATGGCAACAAACACATTTTTTCAAAGAAAAAGCAAACCTATGCTGCTGAAAGAATTTCTTTACTGTGTCCCCAAATTTCTAGCTCGTAGAAAATAATAACTCATAAAGTCTTTTTAACTAGGTTTTAGGTTGAAAAGTTGGAAACTTGATGATGGCTAGATTTCTGAATGTCTAGGTTGTTTTCTTTTTGTTGGAAAGGTCAAACACCAGGAAAATCTTCATCGCATTTTATTCCAGTATTTATTTTATATATTCTTCATATTAAGCTTTATAAATTCTTCATATTTAGCATTCACTTTCCACTATCCTGAAGATGTACTGGCAAGACTTCTAATTTCTGGGCTAGTTCCAAATTGTGCTTCAATATGCACAATAATGCATCAATTTGGCAGCATTATGGAAGTAATTCCAGAATCTCATCCTAGAACTTGTTTCTTTAGCCCTTTCTGTTATCTCAGAAATATCCAATTTTATATTGAAACTCTTGTTCCTTAAAATACCTCGAGTGATTTCTATTTTCTGCTGAGTTCTCATTAATGCAAGTTTTAAAAGATATTCCTCTAAAATTTTCTCTTTTAACATTTTTTCTGTGCCATGTTTCTGGAACATTTCTCTCTCCAGATTTAATTTGTCCTATTTTACCCTACTTCAATATTTAGATCAGAGATTATTGCATATATATATATATATATATATATATATATATATAATTTTAATGTCCCAACTGCGAAATCAGTGCTACTGCACAATTTCTGGGACAAGTGATTTCTCTAGTGAACTATAAACTCTTAACCTGAATACAAATTCACAATCTTAAAATGAGATACTTGCCACCATTTTACCTGAAGTTAATGCATCATGTAGAATATCATTCTAACACCGGTGTTGAAGAAAACTCACCCTTTAAGGAGAATTTGCAATGAGGATGTACACAGACTCTTGCCGTATATTCATAATATTAAGTAAACATAAATTCCTGTACCACATTTATGATGATGTCCATAATCATTGTGTGGTATTTTTCCCAGCATTTGACATCATAGATAAGAATCCACTCAATGGAGAGTTGAATAAAATCTATTTATTGCTAAGAAAACTTGACTTGTAAGGAAATTGCAAGACTTTAGTATGGTCGTCTCCCACAGAGCATATTTTGATGAGTGATTAGGGTTTTTGTTGTTGTTGTTATTGTTGTTCTATTGGATTGTCCTAAGACAAAGTTGACCTAAATTCTGCATTAGCAACAATTCTATTGGCAGGATTGAGTGAATCCAATTGGGAGTATCAGAGTGATTTGGGGAGCAAATCAAGATTCAGAAAATTGAATTTCACATACAGATAACTTACACAACAACTTTACCAAACTTTTCAAAGATTTTATATTATTTGAAAATGAAAATATTTGTTATTATTCATCAACAACATTCCCTTCAAATTAAAATAATTTCAGATTATGATATGATCTGAGATATTTTTCTTTTTATCACATGGACTGTACTAACTCCAGAGTGATAGTTAGTTATTAAGTCATTTAAACAATTATTATGGCTCATTAAATTCCAAATTATATACACAGTTATTTATATGAAATATCAACAATTTTTAATGCACTGAACTTACTTAGTTTTCTTTCTATGTCGATATAAATGTAAACCATAGTATTAATTGACATATATAAAAATATTAAGATAAACATCTCACAAGCAATCTATGAAGGCAATCACATTGCAAAAGTATCATCTATTTTATATTAAAAGTGGTCCTGTTGCATAGTGTATTGCACATTGAACTTCTAACTGCAGAGATTCAAACCCATTTAGGTTCAGGTGAAAAGATGAAGCTCTCTGCCCCCATAAAGATTGATGGCGGGGTGAGCCCCGGTGGGGTAGCGGTTGTGCGCAGGACTGTGGCCCACTGGGAAGCAGGTTCAATTCCAGCAGCGGCTCCACAGGAGCAAAGGCTGGGCCTCCTACTCCCACCACCAGAGGGCAGTGATGCCCCGTCCCCCCCTCCAAAAAAAAAAAAAGATTGAAGTCATTGGAAACTCACAATGCTGCCTACAGGGCACTCTGAGTTGGAATCAAACTGCTAACAATAAGTTCTTTGTTTGTTTTACTTTTAAATTATTTGTAGAAAGACTCATAAAACAATCCACCAGTTCCAGGGAATAAAGCCCAACTACTAGAGACCTTACAAAATAGAATATAGAAGCTTCATTTGGTTTCCATAGCTGTCATTTTTACAGACGCATTTTGTGACATCTTTCTTAGTGACTGGTGGGTTTGAACCATGTTTTTTTTTTTTTTTTTTTTTTTTAGTTATCAGCTGGGTGCTTAAACCCAGAATAACACAAAGTCCTTAGAAATATAATGGTATTTTAAACATAACTAATCATTGATTTTACTTTAATTGTTCATTGTAGAAAAATTGATCCTTAAGTAACTCAATATATTGCTGTTTTAAAAAGATGGATTTGCAATCATAACATGGCTTACAGATTTTTAAGCAGGTCATTGTTCCATTCTATATTTTCCTGAAATAGACATTTGCTTTTTCTTCAATTGAGTATCTTGTTAGAGAAATTTCTGGATTCCTGGATTATGATACTATTGAGACCAATTTATCAGGTAAATGATAACAAGGAAGTGTAAACTTGAGAATGAACCATCAGTATTTCCTAGAAAAGAGAATTGTGACTTTTAACATTTACATATATCAAACTACATATTGTTAACATGTTTGCAGTCATGTGTGTTTATCATGATGCTGTGATTTTGGGGTTCCCAGACTGAGACACACTAAGAGAATGGACTTATTAATTTTGGCTGAAAATCAGCCAATAAAAAAGTTTCTTAAGAAAAATAGAACATTGGATTAAACTGTAAATGCAATGATATTCTCAGAAGAGTTAATCTCAATAATGTGGCCAAAAACCTGTGGATCTTTATTTGCTGAGGTGGCATGGTTCATTATGAAAAAGCTAATATCTAAATGACAATACATACAGAAGGTCAATTAATATAACTATCATTTTAAATGTCACATCAACCATGTATGGAATAGATGAAGAAATGAAAGAATAATAAAAGAAAAATGAAAGAAAGACCATCTGTGGTCTGAAATTGATTCAATATGAAAAGTATATTGATAATTACCGATGAGTAGATGACCAATTTGAAAGCTAAAAATAAATTTCAACAGTTTGAACGCATAACCCTGGTGACAGGAGCAACGCCAGGCATCTCATTACAGAATTCTACCAGACTAATGATTTATTTGTCAGAAGTGCTTTATTTCAAGAACAGAAATGGAAATGTTACAGGTTTACCTCCTCAGGTAGACTGCATAGGAAGCAAATCAAATCATCATTTTGGAATGTAATAATGGGTAGTTCAATAATACAGTCAAGATAAGACTCAACCATCAATAGTGCATATGAAAGCTGAAAAGGAAACTGAAAGCAAATTAAAGTAAGCCCACACAGCCCAAATGAAAGCTCACGTTTAGTTCATCCACATAGATTTTTTTTCATGAATAAACAACAAAAAATATTCACTACTATTGAGTTGATGACAATTTATAATGACCCTGTAGGGCAATGTGGAACTACCCTTGGAAGTTTCTGATACTTCAAATGTTTACTAGAGTAGTAAATATTTTTTATGCAGAGCAGCTGGTGATTTTGAGGTATGAATTTTGAAGATTGCAGTCTATTGCACAACCACTATACCACCAAGATTTCTATATCAAAAATAGATCTTATAACTTTAATACCAAATACTACACAAGTTATGGAATTACCTCAATGAAATCATGCATCAAAAAGATGAATAGGACTGAGTCCCGGTGGCATAGTGGTTGTGCACGGGTCTTTGACCCACTGGGATGGAGGTTCAATTCCAGCTGCGGCTCCACAGGAGCAAAGGCTGAGCCTCCTACCCCCACCGTCAGAGGACAGTCATGCCCAAAAAACAAAAAATAATGAATAGGTTATTTTAAAAGATAGGAAAGAAAGAAAATTCAATTAAAATTAAAAGAGGCTCTAGAATATACTATTGATTATAGAGTAAGATGAATGGGAACAATAAAGAACTTATCAAAAATTTCAAAGAGGGGATTAAAAAGAAGGAAAAAAATGATCAGCATTTCTCAAGTTGAAAGAATTGAAGATGCAGCCACAAACTGAAATACTGGAGGATTCTAAAATAGTAGATCAGAGAAAAATAGGTAGACCCTCAACAAGATATACTGAGTATAGTGACTGCAGTATTGGGCTAAAACATAATAAGAATGGATCATGATTGGATAGTATTTTGTTCTTTTATGCATGCATGAGTCATAATCAACTTGATGGTACCTAACATGATAATGATGGACAGATATTGAGGGGAAAATATATGAACAAGTCTCTATGACTTTGAGTTATACAATATTTTTTAAAATAAATTTTAAAACATTGTGCTTTAAAGGACACCATAAAAAATGTGGAGAGAAAATGCTAGAGACAGCCTTTTTTAAATATTAAATCATTTTATTGGGGGCCCGTACATTGCTTTTCACAATACATAAATAAACATACTGTGCCAGGCACCTTCACATGTCCACTGCTATTGTCGTTCTCCAATCATCTGCCTTTTCCCTTGAGCTGCTAGTATCGGCTTTTCCATCCCTTCACCCCTTCTCCTGTTCTCTCCTTCCCACCAACCCTCAATACTTTATAAATTATTATTGTTCTGTCATATCTGACACTGCCCGACCTCTCCCCCAACCCTCTCCTTTGATGCCCATCTTTCAAATAGGAACTTATGTGTATATTCCTGCAGCTGGTTCCGTCTCTCTATCCCACCCTCTCTTTACACTTCCAACAGCCTCAATCTAATCACTGGCCCCAAATGGCTCATCCATCCTAGTCTCCCCATATCTCCAGCTCCCCTCTCCACCAGTGTACATTCTTCAGTCCATCTGGATTTGTAAGGTAGACTTGGGACCACGATAGCTGGGCGAGAGGAAGGCTTCAGGAACTAGAGGAAACGTGTATGCATCTGACATCTACTTTGATCTTTTCCTCCTAACCTGTCCTTTTCAATGATCTTTGTACTTTCTTCCTGATTGCTATTTTTGATGCCTTCCAACAGGTTATAGGTAATTTTGTTATTTGTGTTGAATAAGTTAAAGATATTTTTGGAATATTATCAATTCAGGTAGAATATACTCGAGGTAGTATTGTGACTCTTGTGATCCATAATCTAACCCTGTACTTGTATTTGATACTGATATTGATTTTCTACATAATCTCCTGCAGATGTATTCAGTTGGATTTTGTTGTATTCAATTTGGAGAATTCTATGTTGAAGGGTGGCTGTGGTGATGAAATTCTCAATACACTTTGGAAAATTATATGATGCCACATCCAGCATTGTTTCTATCACAAAGGCAAAATTTTTCAACTACTGCTCCCTTCCTTTGGTTTCCAATGTAACAATCCAATTGCCACTACTTATTATTGGTTCCTGATAGCATGTTTGACCAATTTCAGACTACTGATATTAGTTTAACTCTTCAATTACTTCACCATTAGGTTTAGTGGTTGACTTGTAAATTTAAGGAAAATTATATTGACTGGAAATCTGCATGCAGATAGATATTATTCTGTCATTAATGTCTTTTTTGATGACAAGACACCATTGCTCTGGAATTTGTCATTTCTGTCGGAGTAAAACATATGATCTTTTTATTCCAGTGCTTAGACAAAGTCAGTTTATCTCAGTATTGCCTAAGTTATCAATTTTTATGCAGTCTATTTAATTTTTGACAAGTTATAAGTTTATTATATTCACACTTCACATATCTCAAGTTCAAATTGATAGATATTTATACCTGTTTCATCTCATTTTGAATCACAAAAATTAAGTACTATATTTGAGAAGGAAGATCTTTCTTGGTAATATCTTCGGTAACTTCCAATTAAAGGCTAGTGTTTTGGCACTGTTTCTTATAATATTAAGCTTTCATAATATGAAAATATTATGAACTTATGGCATTAAGAATATGGAAATATTTCACTATATTCGTGTTTTCAGCAGCTCAGAAATGCAAAGTCTATTTCTTCTCTGTAGGCTGTTCATTGTCAGTCTGAATGCTTCATTGAAGCCTGTACAACTGAGGAGTTTGAAATCCCCTTAGTATGGCTTCAAGCATCAGAGCATCAAGCAAGTCACTGCAAGATGACAATTTGAAAGAAATGTGATGATCAGATTAAGGAGAAAACACAAAATGGGGGATATTCTTGCTATTGATGAATCTTGGCTGAAAGGGCAATATATTTGAAACATGTTCACTTGCGGTTATTGGCTGCCCGAAAGCATTCTACAATGTGAGTCACAACAAATTATAAAAACAAAATCAAAGCAACAACTGTGAAGCATGTAGAATTCACAGGATTCAACTGTTCTAATATAAGAACTATATATGTAACTAGAGGCATTAGTTCAAAAATATTTTAAAGAGTTACTGTGACATTAAAATTGAAAAATGTATATAACTCAATTGCATTTTTCATCTTATTCATTCTATAATCTGAATATATGAGTTCGTGAGGAAGAGCACTTTGGGGAAGCAGTCATTAGTAACTGTGGTGGTCATGTACTTTGGTGTGAATTTCCTGATTGGGAGTGTAGGGGTGGAGTCTAGCCTGTCATTCTGGAGATAGCCAATTAGACCTCTGGGTGGGCATGGCTTTCTCCTGAAAATTCTGAGAATTCTAATGATGTTTCCCTCGTGGATATGAGAGACCATCACCCCAGTTGTTGGGAGATGCTCAACTGATAAGACAGGATGGCAGCGTCCAAAGAACTGAAAGAGTCAGAGGAGAAGCCACAGAGTCTTACCCTGATGGAAACTGACATCTGAAGCTGGAAAAGCCACAGAGAGACCCCTGCCAGTGCTGAGATGTTTCTATAACCAATGGATACTGCTGATGGACCCTGAGCTCTGGAAGGCCAGATCTATCTCTGCACCCACTGACCTGTGAGTTTCTGAGTCGGAAGGAGAATATAGATTGGTATTGGACATATGGGCACATATCAGACTTAAAACTTTGAACTAGACTGGATTGGGATGTTTTCTAAAGGTTCCATCCCTCTTGCATATAAACCTGTCCCTTATATCCATATGTGTGTCTATGAATTTGTTTCTAACACAGTAGCCAAATATATGCAGTTGATACAAGTTTACATCCTGAAAGTGAAAAAGAATTGAAGTATTTTCTGATGAAGGTGAGAGACTAAAGCCTTCAGTATAGATCATTTCTCAACATAGAACAAACATCTTTACAAGTTGACCAATAAACATCAAGATAAATTGTATCAAGTTTGGCATTTTAAAGATTTAATTTTACCTTTTTCAAAATAAATTCTCATATACCATTAAACAAGAAATCAACGAGTTTATTTTGTGGATATCAGCTACAAACTATCTCTTTCTGTGTTAGTGAAAATCTAAAATTCACCGGACCCAAACTATGGTATTTTCAATAGTTAAAGATGAATATGACAAATAGACA
Source organism: Nesogale talazaci (assembly GCA_004026705.1). Classification (NCBI taxonomy): domain Eukaryota; kingdom Metazoa; phylum Chordata; class Mammalia; order Afrosoricida; family Tenrecidae; genus Nesogale; species Nesogale talazaci. Next base: position 24,049 of record PVJH01019834.1, read on the forward strand.
ATGAAAAAGAAAGACAAGCAAATCAATGCACTTAAGTTGTTGCTGAAGAATATTAAATATATTATGGATGTCCTAAAGTTTAAGTAGCCAAGCTCCAGTGCTCTTTAGAAATGAGAATAGTGAGAATTAATGTTGCTTACTTTGGACCTGCCATCAGGAAGGAGCTCTCATTGAAGAAAAGTGAGATGCTTGGTAAAACAGAAGGATAATATGAATACTCAAATAGATAAACTGTCAGTGTCTATAATCACCAAACATACAAAAACACTCAACAGTCATAAACGAGTTAGTTTAAAGATAGCACAGGACATTGGACCTTTCAGTCCATTATGCATAATATCATGGTACCACCATCGCTATTAATTTGAAACCAACAGATACTCTGCATGGTGAAATGTGGCTTTCTAGTCCTGTAGAGTCTTACTTTTAGAAAGCCACTGGGAAGGCAGTTGTACCATGTCTTACAGGGTCATCATGAGTCAGAATTGAGTCGAAGGCAATTTGGTGGTTTGTGGTTTGTTTTTCAGTAGTAGTAGGAGGAGGAGGAAGAGAGTCTTCTTTAGAGTAACTGACAATGTCCACAGGGTTGTGGAAAATCTTGAGATAAGCTATGAATTTCTGTAGTTTATAACAATAGGCTGTGTGTCTAGATGTGAAGTAAAAAATCATTACAAAAGCCAGAACTTAGGGAAAAGATAGGCAACCATTGAGTTTCTTTATGTTTTGTCTTTATAGCAAATCCAGGTAGTATTTAAAATAAAATAGATATACTCTATATTTCCAGATTTGAACACATGCTTGATAAGTTCTTATTTTATACCCATATGTTTTTTCCTAGGATTGCTATGAAATTAAGTGAATTCATATGGGCTAGATCTTAGCCAAGTGTCTGGAACATGTCCATTCCCTCCTCAATTGATATATTTTGCTAATCTTAGTACAAAAAATACTAATAAATTAAGGACAAAAAGAAAATTTAGCAAAGCTGTGCTTCATTACATTGCAATGTGTTGAACAGTTGTGCAAATGTGATTCAGTTAAACAGTCCTGAGGACCGAAAGGAATGCAATAAAATTCATGCATATTGATATGTGTGAACAACTGATATATAAACCTTGATCATTAAATTTAATATATATAATATTACCTTATATATATATATATACACATATATGTGTGTGTGCTGATCTTGTGACTATTTTGAAGCTGCTTAAATAGTAGCAAGAAAAAAATCTGGTTTTCTATTAAATATATTAATGTGATGCTTACTTTGATAGGCTTGGAAAAGTACATGGATATAACGATTATATGTTTTTGCAAAAGGCCATTGATCATGCAAATGTTTTACATTAGCTTAATTATTATTTTGAACCTTACAATCATGTCTATTTAATTATGTCAATTCTCTGTCAAGATTATTTTACATATACTTGAACAAAATGCCTTCTTATTTACCATATCTCAAGGAGAGATTTTAGAGTGTCAAATAAACCACCGTCTCCCATATGAAAAAAATGAACAATATGTTTAGGGCAACATTCTTACAAGAAAAGTGCAATGTAAACTGTTGAAGGTAAAGGTGAATGAATGGTGAATGTAAAGGTGAATGAATGAATGGTGATACTGAATGTCTTATCTGTTACAGATTTCATATATTATTCCTTCCCAGAGGTGGAAAGAACATTGAGTATTGCTATTTATGTTCATACAAAAAACACATCATGTGCTTCAGATCTAGGAGTGGCAACAACATCCCACTGTTACTAGATATTTCTTTTTTGTATTTCTGCCTAAGAAGCTACAGCCACACTTAGAAGCTTAACATAGCAATGCCCATTTGCTCGCTCCTGCGATGCAAGCAGGAATTTGTGGAACCTGCTTCTTTCTGATCCATGGGACTTTGTTGAGAGTGACACAAGCCGCAGGACTGAGCTGTGATCTTAGTTGACTTTACTGGGAAGACTGACACATACCTTGCTTTCTCTCCAGGAGGGAAGCTAGACATCTTCCATGCGGTGCAGGTGCACAAGAGAATGAAAGCACAAGCCGATCTGACAGACTAGCATTCTAATGCTCCATTTTTCATGAACTCAGCCCCATAGTTTATAAAATGTTTCATATTAAACTATATTGAAATCATGCTCAGATGTTGTCTGATGTGACAATTGGTATCAAGGAATGGCCTCAGGAAATAAAATTCACAATGGGGATATTGAATTGGTTTTCCCCAATCTTTGCTGAATTTATGAATAGATTCTTTGCCAAGAAATGTTAATAATCTTTAGTATACAATCAAAAGTCCAGGACCTGCTTTCAAATGCTATGGAACAAAAAAAATTACAAAAGTTTCCTGATTTCTATAAGCCAGAATAATGGATCATGTATAAGTGTACATTCTAAGTATTAAGTCAATTCACATTTATTCACATGGTCTCATGAATCTATAAATTGATTTATATCTGTGGATTAAGTTGTGTTAGGTTTGTATCCACTAGTTTTGTGTGTATGTGTGTGTGTCTGTGCTACTACATATAAAGCAGCATATTTGTAGGAGACAGTGTCCTTTTTTCTAACAATAGTGTGATATTCATCAAAAACATATATCATTGAATTCAATTTCACTATAACCACAGTAATTTTGGGTTTACAGCTTTGAAGAAATGTCTTCTATCTATGTTGATTTGGAAAAGGCATACTTCCACAGGTTGTGTGTAATATTTCTTCCCTCTGATCCTCAATAGGCTTTAGATTCTCTTTATACAGAGTTGACTAAGAACTTCTAGGTCCTCACTTCCCTACATAGCTGCCTTTAAGGGTTCAGGCTACAAATAGTACATGGAGCATACTTCTGATGTGGCACCACATTTTCAAACACAGAATTTGACTTTTATAAAACAGTGTCAAAAAATGGATAATGATATATCTCTTGGTTTAATACCAAGAAACCACTCTTGTATATGATTTGTCAACACTATCTAGGAGATATTGAGAAGGTATTTGGTCTTTTGGCGAAGAGAAATAAGGCATGTTTTTTATATATTTCCCCAAATTATACCAAAATCCTCTTCCAGTCCTTACTAGAAGACGGCATATTGGTAACCCTACCCAAACTTATAGTCATTGATAGTATTTAGGATCTGCTGTCAATAGTTACTCACCACTTCAGTTCTACCCCTTTCTATCCTTTTTATCCATCTCCACAAAAGCAAACACTTCTGTTAGGCAATATTCTAGATTCCTTTTTTCTTTTTCTTTACTTATAAAACTTTTAATTGTATTTTCATTCCATTTTTTCTTTTTATTAGTTGACATTTAGCATATATATATATATCTTATTCTATATTTCAATCACATTACATAGAATTGTACAGTTGCTACCACAATCAGTTTTTAATCATTCTTTTTCTATATAGAATCCTGTTCAGGTCAAATTTATGCCTTTGTTCTTCTAAACTCTTCTTTCACAAGCACTCTGTTTGGTGACCACTTTTCTCTCACCCCTCAATTATAGACAGGAGGAGTTCTCTGAAGGTGTATTGCAATTGAAGTTCCACGAATGGACTCCCATTGCAATCAATTGTCTTCTGCACATCATTTTCTGACTGTGTAGCCTCTGATCCTGATGCCTCATTTGATTTCGGATTTTATGGATTCTAATCCTTCAGTGACTGATGATGATGATGTGCTTCTCCCATATGGACTTAGTTGATATTTCTCTTAGACATCTGCTTGTTTGGGGACAAGTCTTTAAGACCCTTGATGCTGTATCATCTGCTAGCAAGACATAATATAATTCTTTGCCACATTTTGCTATTTTCTGTATTCCCTTCAGGACAAGTATCAAGCAGGGCCATGATACAAGAACTATTTGTTTTTAAGTAGGAGCTAGGATTTAGTATCAGCCAAAAATATTCTAGGTATTTTTGCCTTTGCCTGCATGCATTTAATACTGCATACTATCATCTAATAGCCTAATATATTAAAGTGTAACCTTTTGATTTCCTAAAATTTTGTGCACATTTAAAGTAATATTATTCCCAAGTTATTTATTTTAATCCTGGTTAAATCAAGAAATTCTGAAATATCATTAGAAATAATGTCTGAGTGTATGATAAAGTAGGAAAGAATCTTTACTTAATTGTACTATGGAATACTATTAGGTTGACTCATATTTGTTATAATTATTCTATATAAATATCATTAGTGGGTGTCCCTTCAAAGAATATGAATTAAAGGGCTGGAACCAATATGTTTGCATGTAACCTGTTTACAACAATTTTATCTTTGTCATTCCCAGTCAGATAGATTTCAATCTAGTCTCCTCTGAGTTATGGAAAGAGCAAAAAGGACACAAAAACACAAAGAGACACACAAGGAAGACAGATGAAGACAAATCCAGCAGATGCATCTATAAGATAAGAAACAACTGGGGTTACTGCAGCTTCTTATAAGCTCAACTAGGCAAAGAAGATCTCTACCTAAAACACACCCTAAAATCAACTTGTAATATGAAAAATGAGAACATTAAATTCTATTTTTAAAATTACTCTTTGGAATATATTTTATCTGTACATTAATCTACATCATTGAGCTCTCTGATGACTCCCTTAATAATTTGACCCAGTACTGGTTCAAAGAGTTAACTAACACTAAATATTTTCTTTTGCTAGATGGTTTATCTTTTTTTTTTTTTAATTCAGGCTTAGGAGGTGTGTTAGTCCAGGTAGACTAGAGGAACAAATTTCATAGACATACATATAGGTTCTAAGGAAAAGGTTTATATACAAGAAGAACAGTACATTGAGCCCAATTCAGTTCAAAGTCATAATTCTGATATTAACTCATATGCCTGAAATCATTCTATATAGTCTCCTTCTGACTCATGAAGTCACACGTCAGTGGGTGCAGAATCCCGGCGCTGGTAGGGGTCTCCACGTGGATCCTTGTTTCCAGTGCTCAGGGTCCATCAACAGCAGAAGCAACTCATCACTGGCAGAGGTCTCCATGTGGCCGCCCCAGCTTCAGAGATCTGGCTCCATCAGGGCAAAGCCCTGTGCTCTCTCCGCTGGTTCCTCCAGCTTCTCGGACGCTGCCATCTTGTCTTGTCTGTGATTCATCGTCTCTAAGACTAACTCTCAACACCTGGGGAGATAGCTTCTCATCTTCACGAGGGAAATATCGGGAGATTTCCCAGAAGTCTCAGGAGAAAGCCACGCCTGCATAGAGGCCTCATTGGCTACTTAATGGCTATCTCCATATTAGCAGACTAGACTCCACCCCTACCTTTCAATCATAAAATTAACATAAGCACATGAATGCTACACTACGAATAAAACTTACTAAGCTTTAAGACTCAGCTAAAACTTGATTTCTCACACTCCGAATCCAAATGAAGAATACCATTCTCTATAACTATGCCTGCTATGAGCCACACAGTTGAATGCGTGACACTTCATGAATTAAAATCAGGAAAGTTATGCATCAGTGTTGTGTCAACTAACCATATTTACCCAAACTGTACTTTGAGCAAATCATTAGAGAAGCTGGATAATATAAAATGGAATGAGGCAAAAAATAAATAAAATAAATTAAAAAAACAGAATGTAGCATCGGGGTTGGAGAAAGGTATATACTATCCAACCACATGCAGATAACACAGTCTCGCTTGAGGAAAGTGAAGAGGACTTGAAACACTTGCAGATAAAATGTTGTAGTCTTAAGTATAGATTATAACTCAACCTAAACAATTGCTTACAATGAGAGCAGTAAACAGCATTATGCTAATTGTAGAAAAGTTTGAGTTTTCTAGATTTGTTTTCTTACACGGATTTACAATTAATTCACTTGGACAAGAAGTCAAGATATAAAACTACACACTGCTTAGAGTAAATTTGCTGTTGAAGACTTCTTCAAACTATTGGAAAGCAAAGATTTTGCTTTGAGAAGTAAGGGAAATATGACCCAAATCATAGTATTTTCCATCATCTCATATGCATAAGATATTTGGATATTGAAAAAGAGAGAACAGAAAATAGTTGATTCATTTGAATCATTGACAAGACCAAAAAATTGAAATGAATAAACAAATATTTCTTTGGTAGAAGTACCTTTGTTTCATGCATTTCAGATATGTTTGCAGAAGAGACTAGTTCCTGTACAAGGATATCACTTTTGTTAAACACAAGGGGCAATAAATAAAGAAGGCACTAGACAAAATGTATTTTCACAATGACTACAAGAATGAGCTCACACATAAAAATATGTTAAAGGTTGATAGAGGATCAGACGATGTTCATTTCTTCTGTCCAGAGGGATGGAATGAGATGGAACTCATTTAAAGATACCCGGGTTATATCAAATAGCAGCATTAAAAAAAAAAATTCGAGACATTTGGAAAAATAAAACCAAACATTATAATGACATATTTTAAGACACAAAATTAGAAATTCAAAAGTGAAAACACTCACGGCATATCTGAAATAGAAATACTCAAGAAAAATCTAAGCCTTGAGTTTCAATGTTGATATAAAATAAGCACAAGCTTTTGAATTATGCAGGAAGTATCCAAAGAAGATGGAGTGACTATACCAAAATAAGTAGTGAAATTTCAACTACTTCAGGAGTAACATGTAAGCAAGAACCAATGCTTCTGAAAGAAGAAATTCAAGTTGAACTGAAAGCATTGGCCCAAAACTAAGCTCCAGGAATTGAAGAAATACTAATGAAAATGTTTCAGCAAACTGATGAAGCACTGGAGGCACTCTCTCATCGACACCAGAAAATCTGTAAGAAAACAACTTTGATGACTTACGGAAAATGATTCATACTTATGCCTATGCCAAAGAAAGATGATCCAATAGAATGCTGAAACTGTAGAACAATATAACTGATTTTGCATGCTAGTAAATTTTTGTTTAATAACATCTATTAATACTTGTAGCAACACATTGAGAGGGAATAATATTGCTTGTAGCAACATATTGGGAAGTTTGTAATAGATTAAGAAGAGGAATTGGGCCAAAGAATAGACAGCTGATATTCGATGTATCTAAAAACAGAGAACATTAGAAAAGTGTTTAATTCATTTCATTGACTATCTCAAGATATTCAAATGTAGTGACCATAAAACATCAAACAAATAAAAACCTGTGAATAACCGTGTTAAAAAAAGGGACTTGCAGAACACTCATTGAACGTTTGCCTGCGTCAACATAATAAGCACATACTACATGTTTTAAAATCAGGAAAGGTGTGTGTCGAGGTTGAATCTTCTCACCATACTAGTTTGATCTGTATTTTAGCACATAATCAGAGAATCTCAATAAGGCAAAGAAGAATATTGCATCAAGATTGGATGAAGGCTCATAGATGACCTGAGATATGCAGATTTCTTGTCTGCTGAAGGTGCAGAGGTATGGAAGACCAAAATGAGCAACAAAAAGCAGAAATTGTCAAGGATTTTGTTTTGCTTGGATCCACAACCAATGGAAGCATCAGTCAAGATGTCAAAAGACACACTGCATTAAGTAAATATACCGGACGAGATCTCTTTAGAGTACTGAAGAGCAAGGATGTTACTATGAGGACTAAAATGTACCTAAAACATGCCATGATATTTTCCATTCCTCATATATATGTGGAATTTGCATATTAAATAAGAAAGACTAATGAATAACCAATACATAGTTTTGTGATTCTATTTGTTTGGGAAGAAGTTTGTTCAGAGTGCCCCTTGGAGACAAGGAAGGCAAGATTTCATCTTACATAGTCATTTCAGGAGAGACCAGTTCCTGGAGAAGGGCATCATGCTTGCTTACATGGACTGACAGTGAAAAAGATGGAAGGAACTCAGGCAAGAAAATGGAGGACCATAATGGAGGCATAAATCTCCTCAGAGATACGAAAGATTGTGAGAATAATAAACAACAATATAATGTTTCTTCTGTTGTGCTTAGGGTCGCTATGAGTCGGAGATAGTTTAATGACATCTGACAACAACAGCAAAATCTACCTCTGTTTAAGATAAGTACATTTCCCTGAAGATCAGGATGGATTTTTAATGATCTGAACAATTGAATGTCTTGCCATAGTCAATACAACAGAAAGAAGCACCCTTTGATCTCCCCTGCTTTTATCTGAGATCCACCTGACGCCCATTATCATATTCCTTGTCATACTTCCTCTTCTGCATGTGTCCTGAACCACTGTACTGTTGCACATGCTGGATGATATTCAGCAAAAGTTTACTTGCATGCTACATCAAAGACATTTGTTCTAGAGTGCGAATATTCTGTTGGTTTACCTTTCTTTGGAATAGTTACATGAAATGTTGCAGTAAAGTATGGTCACTACTAATACAAATAAAGGCCAGTGAGCTGTATTCATAATTTCCTGGAAAATGCAAGATAATGCTTCCAGTGCTTCATCAGTTGTTGAAAGCTTTTGATTGGGATTCTATCCATTATTGGAGAGTTTCTTTTGTTTATCGCCTTCCATGCCGTTTGGATTTCTTTCTTTACCACCTTTGGCTCAGGCATAATTCCTGGGTGATGGTATGTTAGCTACTTATTTTTGTTGCAGTAATTGTCTGTATTTTTCCATTTTATTTTTATACTTTCTGCATCATTTTACATTTTCCCATAGATTATTTTTTTCTCCGTTGTATCTCATGGCTTTTTTTGAGTTCTTTCAGTTTAAAACATACAGCCTGTGTGGTTTCTCATTGGTTTTCTAACTCTGACTTTGAATATTTAATTATAATATTTTATTTTACCTTCTCATGCTGCTCTTTTAAAATTTCTGCTCTTTGCCTCCTTTCTCTTATTTGCTTTTGCTACCCTACTATCAAGATCAAGTTTCAGTGTCTCTTTTGATATCCACCTTTAATCTCTTTTTTACTGATTTCTTAATGATATTTTGCTTTTTAAATGACTGTTATTCTTTTTTGGAGAAGGCACCAATGCCCTCTGGTGGTCATGAGAGCTACCTAGCACTGCTGCTGAGAGCCAGTGCTGGATTTGAACCACCAAGCCCATGGGCCGCAGTCCCGCACTCAACCACTTACGCCACCAGGGCACAGCTCCCCAGGAACTGCTTTTCTTGATGTCTTTCCACATCTCATCATGTCTTCTTCCATTATTATTCAATAAGTCAAATATATTCCTGACATTCAGGATATTTTGGATCTTGTGAACTCACATTCATTTTCTTTCCTTCATTCTGAACATACATAGAAGCAATCGTCTGTTCCACAATATAATTTCTTAAATACATATCTAACAACAGTGCTTCATTTTATTGATTGATGTTGTGAAATGCCATTAAGTTGATTTTGACTCATAGCAGCCCTATGTAAAATGGAAAGGAACATTGTCTGGTCCTGGGCCAACTTCAACATTGTTAATATGTTCAATCTATTGTTTCTGCCTCTGCCTTAGTACATCCTTTTCAGGGTCTTCCTATTTTTATAGATCTTCTATTGAACAAGAATGATGAACTTGTTCTCCCCTGACAACATGTCCAAAGTACATAAACATTCTGTCTGTAATTCTTCCAAGAAACATTTGTTGGCTTGTCTGACAGTCCATAGTACTTTCAATAGTCTTAGCAATGCTCTAATGCAAGTGTGTCAATTCTGTGATATTCCTTAGTTACTACCCATTTCCCCATGCTTAAAAAATGATTAGGTGTTAAAATTAAGCAACCAGATTGCAGATTTGATATTGGGGGTTCCTCATGATTCAAGTATCAGGTAACATTTTCAGATTTATTAGTTATTTTTTTTCTGCCATGTCAGTAATGTTTAGGCTATCTTGTCTTCGATGCTAAAGATTTATTAACCATAGATACTCACAATTCCATGTAGGATTACACATAGGAAATCACACAGGGCACAAAGCGATTATACTTGGGAACAGCAAGTACACGCAGTGGATGCCCGAGGCAGATTTTGTACTGTCAAAATAATAAAATGACTCCTTGTTGCTTCTCTCTCTCTCTCTCTCTCTCTCTTTGAGTCCTTGGTGACGTTGAACTGCTGAACTTATACTTACCAGCTAAAAGTGTAAACCAGCGTGCCAGCAGAAGGATGACTTAAAAAAGTTACTTTCCTAATCTATTCTGTCGCTAAGGTGCTCTGGCTAAACAACCTGCCTTATTCAGGGTTCAAGATGGAATTGCTATCTATGTCTGGACAGCATGGTCTTAGAGGCAAAAATAATAAAATAGGAAATGGTCAAAGAAAAATATGAAATCACTAAGTAATTATCTCTACTCCTGGCTATTTGTACATGCTGATAATAGGTAATGCCTTGGAGCCAAACAAAGTCATTTTTGGACTTGTTACACTCAGCAGTTATGCTCTGACAGAGTCCACATGTGTGTGATCATGAAGTCCCTGAAGACATTTATGATTGTATTACAAGGTGTGGCACTCATGTAATCATGTTAATTTCAGGAGCTGTAATTTTAATTAAAGGGGAAAAAAAGCACTAATTTCTCCAAATTGGTCTACTCCTTAGAAAATGTTAATGGTCTGGAGAATATTCTCATGACACTTTGTTAATTTTGTCTCAATCTATGGAGCAAAGATTTTGATGAGCCCATTTTGCTATCAATATTTGTCTTCCTCTTTTGAAATATCATTCTGTCTCACTGAGGAACATTAACACTTTTAACAATTTCAACTTCATCTAGGACTATACGAGGGTAAATTGTTGAGATTGGTATCAATTTTATTGACATGTTGAGTAGGGGATAATTGATGATAATTTTTTTAGAGCTGTGAAAACAATATCTAACGAAATTTTTTATCCATTACTATATGAGTATAAGGCTTTGTAACAGGTTTAATGGAGCATGTGGACATTAATATTGGAAATAAAGTAATCATCAAATAAAGTATGAATGTAGAATTCATATACATTAATAATAGCAGAAGAAACCTGAGTAAAGTCTAGAGTCTTTTCACAGGAAACAATACCCAGGAGGGAGTGGAAGATATGGTCAGTTTTTACAATTGATATTTTGTTTGTAAAGCCTGAGACAGAAATATTTATGTTAGTCTTTAAACACAGCCAGGTTCTGGCTATTCTATTACTTCTATTGTCTGGAGTACCAATTTTATTTTTATGTAGAATCTGGCCCTAGGCTAATAAGATTACACTTTCCCAAACAACACAGACTCAGAAGTCAAAATAAAAAGTTTGTTCTTGTTATGCAATGGAGTAACTTTAAAGTTTCCTGAAACGTTTATGTTCAGTAACTGTGGGACGAAAATTTGATTCATTTGATATGAGGAAAGAACAGGAAATCACTGCATTAAAATTATTACATCAGTTTATTGTGAAGCAGATGTCCCATGGATCTTTTTCCTGAAAAAAGGTGTTTAGAAACACAAATGTTTTGCTCTCCCCCCGTGACATAGGTATATTTATCTTGAGTATGGCTGATAGTGCCTAGTTTATAATAGTTTCTCAATGAATATTTATTGATTGTATGTATTATACATACATACATTATTTAGATATCTGTTGCTTTCCCTAACAAGAAGTATATATAAATTCCCACAATTTTATAAAACTTTAAAGTCAGTATTAGAAAAAATATCTAGCAAAAAATGCACTCCTTTCAACAAAAAAGTCCATCATGCTGTGATTGAGAATGTAGAATTAGACCAAAGTTAGATTGATTGTACAATGTGTACCTAAAGCAAAATTGAAAGGAGAGGGGTGGCTAAGAAACATTCCACTGCAACTCCTACACCAACAGAGGATGGATCAGTAAACTCAAAGCTTTGAAAAATTAGGAGACTGCTTGTTTTATAAACTAGGGATATTTACGTCAACAGTTGAGTTGTCAGAGATTTTTAAAGGTCAAATACACATTCAAATATGAGATGAGACTATTTAGAATACATATTTTAATATCTGTCTTCTTGCAAGTGTGGAATTTCCAGTTTAATTGTTTTTCACCGACCATCTGCCTGGACATTTCAGCAATGAATGTATAACCAGAAAATAGTGACATTGAATAATGAAATTGTTGTAATAAGAAAAAAATTAAAATGTTTTGGATAAGATAAAATGTTGTGGGAAAATTAGTATACCTGCTTTTATTAATTATTTTTCAAATTGTGAATAAAATTGTCTTGGGATTTTTCTTCTACTGATAAAATAAAATGCACACTTTTTGGTAATAAAAGATTTTTAAAAATTTTTCTGTAGTCACACCACTCTATACTGTTCACATTCCAGTGCCTGAATAAAATTATAATTTTTGATACAGGTATACATTCAAAGTTTGAAATTACTTAAGAAATACTCAATGAACAAGTCATTCTCTCACCACAGTGAGCTTTAATCATACAGCAGGTGAAAATGAGATCCCAACTTCATTTTAATAATGACAAGATCCCTAGTAACTTTGGGGAAAAAGAGATTTATGCAGCTGAATACATGTATTTATTCCTTCAAAAGTACTCCCTAGGAAACCGTTAGGGTGCCTGTAAATGAGGTCAATTACTGAATCACATGGTGCTAAGTACTAAGAAAAATATCCTTCTGATTATAAATGATAGATGAGCTATTTTGATTGGATGAAAATCCAAGTTACTGGCACAATATCCAGAGTCATTGGTGAAACACTTTCACTCACTTTACACAGTTTCTCAGCTCTCACTACAGAGCTAGAAATTCACTTTGAGTTTTGGGGGTTTTTTGGGGAGGGGCATTGCTACCCTCTGGTGGTCATGGGCACTACCCAGTCCTGTTCCTGATAACTGCCGCTGGATTTGAACCGCCAAGCCCACGGGCCGCAGTCCCACACTCAACCACTTAGACCACCGGAGCTCAGCCTGCAATTCACTTTTTGGCATATAAAATAACAGTCCATACTTAAGGAAAATACTGGGAAAATAAATGCTATCAATCATTACAATTTAAAGAAGGTGCCGGCATGAGGACCTCATTTGATATTTTGCTTGTACTGAACTCATCAAATCCCAATGAATACCATACCAATCTTAATGAATATGATAAAGCCACTTATCTATGTAAAACATATAGCAAATTTTCAAGAGTAATAGATATTATAATCCTTAAACATAGCAACACATATAAACACATATAAACATAGCAATAGTAAAAGTATTTATTCATTTTTCTGTATTAACCAAAGCATAAAAATCCTATTCATGATAATATTGACCATGATTTACTATAACATAGTGTGTAATTTATGTCTCTCAAAGAATGAGAAAATATTTTCTTTAAAAACAATGGCTTTCTTTTATTTCTTCTACATTACTGTGCTTGCTCATATTTTCTATTACTAGAGAACAGACTGTGCTTTTATTCCATTTATAGAGCAGACCTAGTCAAACATAGAAACATTAGTACTGCTAAGGAAACTTTCAAAATAAATCTAATTCTTATGTAAAGAAATTCTGGCCCATATAATTTAATATTATTCCTAATTAAAAGTAATGATCAGCACAAAGACTATTCCAAATTGTCCACTTCCTTTTTAATTATGGCTCAATTAAAAATGTGAGAAGTGTTCTCATTCCTGGTTCTCAAAATGATGTTTACATTATTATATATAATCTTTTATTGTGATTGCAACAAGAAATTTTCCATCTTTTGACTGTACCCTTTGAATTCACCTAGGCTCAGTTTCATTCATACACAGTCATCCAAGTTGAACTAGCACTTCAAATACATATTCTTTCTTTTTTTTTGGGGGGGAAGGCATCACTGGTGGTGATGGGAGTGGAGGAGGAGGGAGTGGGAGTAGGAAGACCAGCCTTGATTCTGGATTTGAACCTCCAACCCAGGACGCCGCAGTCCTGCGCACAACCACTATGCCACTGGGGCTCAGCCTCAAATACGTATTCTTAACATGCACTTCATTACTTAAACACCCCTGTGTGCAAAGAAATGGGTCCCACTTATCTTCCAGAAATTTATGATTTGGCAAATGTATCATCATCCAAAGTCTTGGACCCTTCAAAATCTTCTCAATGAAGAGACCCATGAAAAATATATGAGAAACATCAGAATATGTGGTTTCATTAATAATTGGCCATTGATATAATCATTTTGGTATCTTAATTGAAGCTTTAAAATAAAGTGCACAAATTATCTTAATGAAAGGTTAAAAGTAAAATTTGTATGACTTTCTAGTCATTTTAAAAATGAAGTTATTCCCAGTAGCATAAGTGTTTGAGTGCGGGTCTGTGGTCCGCGGGCTTGGCGGTTCAAATCCAGTGGCAGCTCTCAGGAGCAGCGCTGGGTAGCTCCCAGGATCACCAGGGGGCAGTGATATACCCCCTCAAAATGAACATCAAAATGAAATTGGAAAAAGAGGAAAACAAACAAGAAGAAAATATAAATATAACTAGAAGCAAAAGACATTTACAGAGGCATATATATGTATATGTGTGTGTATATATATATATATATATATATTGTTATAATAATACAGAATCCTGTGATTCTCACCTTCCATACAGGATCACTGAAGACAAAATGGGTTCATAAGCAGATGTAGTGAAGAAAACTGATGGTGTCTGGATATCAAAAGGTATGGGGTCTGGGAGTGACTTAAAGGTAATAAAAGGAGCCATATCTATCTAAGAAACAATAAAACCTTCATGGAAGAAGCACACAAGCCTATGTGATTGTGAGGTGTTGAAGGATCAGGTATCTGGCATCGTAAAACCCAGAAAAAAGTCATATCAATGTGAAGTGGGAGGACAAGGAAAGCCTATCTGCAGAAAATTGGACATCCCATTACAGAAGGGTCACATGGAAAAGATGAGCCAGAGGTGCTCATGCTTTGACAGCATGTGAGCTACATATAAAATGATCAAGTCAAAATTAACTACCAACTATCGAAATGCAAAACATATTTATTTTTATTTATTTGTTCATAAATGCATTGAGAATTCTGTATATATATATATATACAATGTAACTTCTGCATATAATATATAGCTTGCATAACTGCTGAGTCCATAATGCACAACCCAACACAATGAATTATGTACATTTTTTGTCATGACCAGAGTTTACGCTGATGACGTGCTCTGAATGGAATCAGCCAGCGATGTAGAGTCCTGACAGTAGCTGCTGACAGCCAGCCGCAAGCACACTTGCAAATGATCATGAGCCCTGGTGGAGCGGTATTGGACTTCATGATCTTTACATGGGACAAGGCTGACTCACATCAACAAGTAGAGCCAAATAATGCAGTCAAGGCAGTAGCACATTTTCTTATGTTTGGGTACTTTACCTCTGCAAGGAAGTTGCAGAAGTGTTCATATGCTCAGGGTCAGCTTGCAGTGTCAAAAACTCTCATTCCATATGAAAGTGATACGTTTTGTCTTCTTGGTCCAGCTTGCCCACTCACTTTAATACCATTTCCTATGTTTAAGAGAAAAAAAAAAAAGGTCTAAAAATTGGCGATAGCTTAGCGTGTCAGTTTTGCTGCACTTAGCGCATTTATTTGATCATGTGCTTGACACCTAACCTTGCTTCTGATTGGCTGTGCTGTATACAAATTAAGTGATGGGATTGATGATAGGTTTATGTCTATTTTTAATGCCATGACATCAACACACACTACCTTTGTGATTGACTGGTAGATCTGGACCAATGTATTGACCACCCCTACACTAGCTCCTTAATGCTTCCTCCTCCCACTATCATTACCTCAATTCTACCTTACAAATTGGATTAGACCAGAACATGCACACTGCCACAGATAAGAGCCTGCAACACAGGGAATCCAGGTTAGAAAACCCCTCAAGATCAACTATAGTAATTGAGTTACCATGAGGGTAGGGGGAAGAAGGAGGAAAAAAGGGGGGAACCGATTACAAACATCAACATATAACACTCTTCCAGGGGGATGGACAACAGAAAAGTGGGTGATGAGTGACAGAGGATGGTGTAAGATATGAAAATAATAATCTCTGACTTATTAAGGGTCTATGTGGGCAGGAGGGTGCACTGGGGAGGGGTTGAGGAAAAGCTGATATGAAGGGCTCAAGTAGAAAAAAATGCTGTAAAAATGATGTCAGCATATATACATATGTGCTTAATATAATGAATTGTGATAACAGATGTAAGAGCTCCCAATAAAAAATTTTCATAAAGCATCCTTTATGAATAAAAAATGAAGTTGCATATAATTTGTTGATATAAACATGGCAAGGTATTTAGAAATAATAATTATAAAGCATTATCTTTGGAAGCTCACTGTTCATTTGAATCACCTGGGAAGTATCTAAGAATATTGATAAGTGGGCATCAAATCAAATTGGATTTGATTGATCTGAATGTATGCAAGTATTCCAAATTTTAAGACATTCCAAAAGTGAATTTAAGAAGGCCAGCATTGGGAACCATGTCCTATATTGAAAACCAACTAAAGTAAAATAAATTATGGTAGTAGTTATCCTTTTCAAATGTCACACTTTCGCATATGATTTCTGTGCTTTTATTTTAAAAGAGGAACTTCTGTATACTAAATGCTCCTGTGAATTAATGGTATTATCATCATACTATTGACTATAGTTATCCCATGTTACAGCAAAGGACAAAATCAAAATGCAACTGAATTCCTAATATATTTGATTTATAGGAATATATTATGCAAGGTGATGCACCCAGTTTTATAGGCAGTCAATCATAGTTTAAGTATCTAAATTGTGTGTTTTGTTAATGTTTCCTTGACTAAAAATAAAAATAAATGTAGAAGTGTTATTTGGAAAAATAAATAATAAGCATTACTTTATACAAAGTGCATTAATATTAAGATCAATGTTAATTAGAAATGTCACTTTCCCCTGAATTCACTAGATGACCTGTTTATATATTTTGTGCCAACTAGATAACCATAAATTCTTTAGGTAGTCTAGAAAGCTATCAAAAGAAACTATAATTTCACATACCTATACTTAAAGCAAAGGGCACACATGTATTTTTATAAAATGCTTTTTTGCCAATTAAATTTTCATTTCATTTACATTTTCATTCCCAGTGGTCTCGGTATCCTCAGTGTGAACACTGAATGCCTGTTATTTGAATATATTTGGCTCAGTATCTTATCATGGTGCATTTTACATTGAAATATTTTGATAATTAAAGTTTCAATGGGTGATTTCTTAAATTTATGTACTACATTATCACTTTATGTATATTTTAATTTATAACCTGAATTAGTAGCTGTGTTATTGTCATTAAAAAAATAGGAAAAATTCTGCCAATTATAAACAGTATGAGTTGATGTAAGCATTTCTGTTAGCCCTGGAGCAGTTCTGATAGTTTTATCGTCTTAATCAACTTAGTCAACTCTCTTTATTGCTCTATGGAGGTGGTAGTTTTGAACACATGCTGGGGTGTTAGTTCACTGCTGCCAAATTAAAAATGATAATTCTCATGCGTGAAATAACTGTATGGACTAATGGCCAAATATCTTTATAATGTGAGCCACTGATGCAGCAGGTGGCCAAACAATTAGACAGTATAACATAATACATCCCTGAAGTAAAGAAAAAATAAAGATACTCCTGGCACAATTAAAGGAAAGCCTTAGGTATAGAAGGGAAAAATATATTTTATCAATTAATAGTCACTGAAGATTTAGTACTTTGGAATTAATTAGTTCAAATAAGAATCTTTAACTTAATGGCTTCATTCCCAACTAATTCCAAGATAGACATTTATTATATATACCTGAGGATAAAAAATTAAATGTGATTAAAGAATCAGTGATAAAACTTTGGCCTTGTGGTATCAGCCGTCTTCTAAAAGGTATACCTCTAATATGTTGATCATAGCTAAGAAAACAACCTATGCTGATGGATAATATAAGCCAAAAATATTATGGGAAACATGACATGAGAGCTAAACTAAAGAAATAATATAGAGTTTTTAAGTATAAAGTTTGACTTTAGAATTTAGCTTCAAAATATATTCTACTGGTAGCATTGTCCCAATCCTTAATGGATGAATTATGGTGTAAAGAAAGTAGATGAGTCAATCATAATCCTAAGATGCTTAATATGGCTACACAGAAATTTATAAAATTTTAAAAAATATAGAAAACACAAAGTAGA